>QVIK01000170.1:34050-78357 GCA_003957845.1 Oidium heveae | reverse complement strand
AGTACTTCAGTTAATAATAATCAATATAAGATAAAAGTATATCGTATTCTACACCACGCTTCTACCCCTTACAGAGTCATTCTCTTAACAGATACAGTAATTTGCACAAATTTCTTCCGCTGGATTCTCTTAATACCATCTTAATTCAAATTTTGTCGAAACACTATATTTAGTAGCTCACTTCTCCCAGACGATGTCTCTTAGAGAAATATATTATAGTGTGGACATGAACCATCCATAATTGTCATAAATTAATGATGCAACTATCTTCGGACTAGGAGGAAGCGGTGGAATATTGGAGCTGGTGGCAAAGTGTTCCTTCAAGACAGAGATTAATCTGGCTGTCAAATACGTCAGTCAGAGCCGCTTGGCATGTACAAAGTCATCTATCTAACGATACCGATGGCTAGGGGTGCTTAAGTCGATACTGAATTCCGATCCATTTCCCCAAGTGTTCACAATCAGTATCACGGGAATACGGTTAGGATCCGAGGAAGAGACTATCATTATGGTCACAATAAATTCGCTTTTAACGTCGATGACGTTTACATCCATGTCTAAGTGATGTGTAAGATCGTGAGCAAATAATTTTCTTGATAGAAGCTAGCAGTTGCCTCGTAATGAAGATGATGGGGGATGACGTTTTGGCTCTTGCTTTAAAAAACTGATTTCTACGCAACGNAGTGATGTGTAAGATCGTGAGCAAATAATTTTCTTGATAGAAGCTAGCAGTTGCCTCGTAATGAAGATGATGGGGGATGACGTTTTGGCTCTTGCTTTAAAAAACTGATTTCTACGCAACGATGTACTTCGGATCTGGGATAGAATTTATTTATAGATAAGATGGCAAGTGAAAATCATAGCCACTCCAGACAGAAAAGGAAACTAGACATGAGAAGAAAGGCCTATCAGTTTATACTTTGTGCCTCACATGAGAGAAATATCTCCTTTTCTGCAGCGAATGAGAGATTGCCATTGTAATATGAAGAGAAAGAAGAAACAAGATATTACATAAGGGTCTTATCAAGCTTTCTATCCCTCAGTCAGGAACTATTTGACGGATATAAGCCCGTGATTAGTTTCTGCTTAGTCTGAACGAAAAGTCCACCTATGATGGAACATCTTTAGAAACAATTTTGTGATGGAAGTTTTCTTACAGAATATAGGACAAACATTACTTAAGTCTTCTAAGGGTAATGAAAGATGTCGATACTGTTCAAACAGACTAATAGACAAAAAGACACACAGACAGATAGCCAGCTATCTAACCTTCATGATTACATATGGAAAAAATAGCTCAAACCCTGCTTCAAGTGATCGTGTAAAAATGTGTATTTCCCATGAAAAAGAGGGAAGTGGTGCCCGCTGCTTTTGTATGGGCAGCAGTCGTAACTCAACATAAATTTTATCTAATTGTTAGAGTTGTCATTTTCCAAACTAGCCAGGAACAATTGAGAGAGCTGGATTTTGGTATTTGGAGCAAGAATCATTCATGAAGCCCAGTCCTATTCAACTATAAATCATCGTCAATCGTCCACCTTTACCCTTCAACATTTCAACTTCTTAACTTTTGAACTTCCTTACTTCTTAACTCCCTCCTCATTCCATTTTTCATATCAATTCAACAAAAATTACGTTTCCAATTAACAAGGTAACGCGGCTATTTTGATAGTTCAAAGTTTAGTACTAATTATTTTATAAAGATGCCATCTTTGTCAGCTTTTATCAGATCAAAATCCCAATTACCATTGGCATCTCCGCCAAAAAGAGTAAATAATATTAATTGCACAAAGCAATCATCACGAAACAAATTTTCAATTTCATCAAAGATACGTCATTCCAGTGTTTGTAAGAATGCTATGAAAATTTTAAAAGTACTTCAATTTTTATATTTTTCATAACTTCGACTTCAGATCGTGATCTAATTATGTATCCCCGATATCTTAACTCATAACGCGCCACATGACACACTGACACATCATAATCAAAATCTATTTCAAGTATTTCTCAAAATTGGGGAATTTATAAAACACATATTCATTTTTATAAAACTATGTTCTCAGAAAAAGATGCTGACTTATTTATAGTTTTCATTATTTAAAAATAGTAAAACTAAGAGTACAACAACACCTTCCCCATCTTCTTCACCTCAATTATCTTCAGACAACTTAACTTTGTTCTTGCAAAAAAAGACGGATGTCAAAAAATTTATACTACATGGTGGATATTGTAATCTATCCATTCATAGACTACAGCGAGCATTTATTGAAACATTTGGATGCATTCCTTACCATGATTGTAAGGCTACTCCAGCTATATATATAGAAGACCCCTTGTCTGGCATTCTGTACGAACTCGAAGATGTACTTGATGTAAAAGATAGATCGATTCTTGTCTTCAGCGATGAGTCACTTGAAAATACCAAGTGTCAAAAAGAGAAAGATTTAAGCGAAATCGAAAAATTGATTAAAGATCTGAAAATAGCAGTAAATGAACAGCAAGAGATGCTACAAAATGTTTGCAATGACCACCAAGACATTACTAAAGAGTTATCTGAAATACAGGTGAAAATGACAAAAATCCATCGAAAATTCGACCAAAGGGCTTCAGAGAGCTACAAATCACCTGAACAAAGTAGTATAAATACCTTGGCCCTTGGTTTAAACAACGATTATGGCCGTTCGTATATAGAGGAGAAAAGAAATAATATGTACATAGAATTCAATAAACTTGTTGGCAATGTTGATGGCTTGCTTAACGCAGTTCAAGAGCTTAGCCAAGATGTGACAGTTCGCGATATGGAAACTCTTCCACGAAAATTGCTAACTGCCTCAAAAGATATGGCACTTGCAGAAATAAAGCTAAATAAAATCAAAGAGGTTATCAGTGATGAAATAATCATCTGGAATAACACTTGGGACCAAGAAATTGAGCGTGTTCGAGATGATAGAGAAGATATGAGAGTTTATCAAGGCTTAATTAATGAACTTCAGCAGGATATCATCAAGGCATATAGTATATTGACTATCGTGAAGTCAGCAGCAAAAGCGCAAAAAAAATGCCATCCAAGAGTGGCAGTTGTGCCATATCACGAGGATGAGAATGAATTTTAAACGGAGATTTGAGGATTGCTTTAATGGGTGTTGTCTATTTCTCGAAATATGAATCACCTTTATTATTACAAACATTATCATCATCATCATTATCATCATCATAGAATATAGTTAACTTTATTACTTGGGCAACTGATGGCCAGTGTTTAGGTGCTTTTGTTTCACGAAAGATTGGACTAATGATTTTCCTATTTTACTATGTACATGGCTAATCGTAGAATTAAACCTGGTGAAAGGTATGATGAGACCTGCGTGGTGGACGCCTTCAGGAAGCAACTTGGCTAGATGTTTCGGGGCAGCTTTTCCAGATTGGAGAAAGGACCAGCATTATTTTGGGAGAAAGAATGAAGATCAATTAATTCTGAGCGTTACTGCCAGGAGATTCTCCCCCTCATTGATGGCATGGTCCGCTTAAGACCATATCTTTCTATAATGCAAGAAAACGCCCCACCACATTCCTCAGCCTACACAATGAAAGAATTTCAACAGAGGAATTTATCACCTATTAAATGGCCCCTATGCTCTCCGAATCTAAACCCAATAGAATCAGTTTGGAATAGAATGAAGTACTTCATTCATTTTAACTATCCTGATTTAGAACATGGAAAGCAGGACATACGATCAGCTACGCGTGATTGTGAAGGAGGCATGGAATATTGTGACGTACGAAGATCTTATGAGTCTTATTTGGACCATGCCAGAAAGATGTCGGGCTGATATGGATGCTGACGGTGGACCTACTAGATACTGGCCATCTTAAGTTGTGTATTTTATTGATATAGAAAATTCGCTTAATGTTACAAATCAGGCTAGACTGAAAAGTTCTCACACCTTAAACCCCTGTCTCAATTCATGCAGTGCTTCGAATATTCTAGACGTAGTGTATGAATTATGTTTTTATTGTCCTGGCAACGTCACGAAGTATGAATCATTTACAGGGTTGGGACATGGATTAAACCAGGCTCAAGTGGGGCAAAACAGGCCTTCGAAGTTCAATTTGCGTGTAATATTTGGATGAATTATGGTATCCACCAATTAAAAGCCACGCGTATGTGCAGAGATGTCGGATGAAAATTCCGAATCAACAACGTCAATTTATTGTTAGGTTCTTCAGAATTCATCCAACTATTCTTAATCATTGGAAAACGGTTTTAATTTTGCAACTATGTTCATATTTATGTTCCATCGGCAGAGCAGATGATCCGATTGAGGGAATAAAGTATCAAGATAGTTCATTAATGCCAGCTCTCAGTCTGCCACAAAACATCTCGGCGTGGCTATCCTGTGAACTTTAAGAAATTACCTTCCGGAATTTAATGCCCAGGCGTAGTTAGGTTCTTTTTCCCGCTTAAAAAAGTCAAGGCAGCCTGTAGACTCATACCGTTACCAAGTGAAGCGCAGATATTCAAGAAAGGCATGTTGAATCTGTTTGTCTTGTCGGTGCAATCGAGTAGTAGTGCTTTTGGAGCTTTTTTCAAAAAGTCGATAGACTCAGGATGTGCGAAAAATATACGCGTAACGCGGGGGTAGTCTTCATGCGTTGCAGTATCGAATTCGTGAAGCCATTCACCTCTCTCGGGCTCATCCTTGAGCCACTGTACAGCTACCAAGCCTCTAAGTTGGGTATTCCTATATGCTTGGTTGAGATTATATAGATCTTTCTTGGCTACCACAATTCTTTTATTTTCAAGCTGCACTTGTAAAGCAGATATAGGTACTTTGCGCGTTCCTATATCTTGGATTTGGTCTTTTAGAGGGCTTACCATAGTTTTCAGGGCCGTACAACGGTGAACTGGATGGCTCGTAACTTTAGAGGAGGATGGATGATTGTGATATTGATGGTATACACATTTCCATGTATGAAAGATGGAAGCAAAACCGCTCGGCACTAGTATTCAAGATCACATACCATTTTTGGGTAACAAGATTTTCTATTGCTTCAATACGAAATGGACATCCGTATTTCCGTGAGCTTGTTGTTTTTTTGGCGCTTTGATGTGTGTATATCCTCACTGATTCTCTTCTCATAGGTTCCATGTCGATCACAAGCAAATGTCACACGTTCACCTACTTTTCGATCATGACGATGAAGGCCTTGTACATTTCCAAGTATAATACCGTACCCTTTACCCTTGGAATAATCAAGAAGTGCGTTAAGGGCGTCAGGATGAGTATCATAACCTGCTGTCTGAGGCTGAAATAGCTCCGCGATTAGATACTAATCTGTTGAGGCAGGATTTATGGCATCTACTGTGCTCAAGTTTTCGTGTCACATTTTTTTAATTTTTCCAGTTTTTGATTAAGATTATGAATTTTAAAATGAGATAGGTGGAGTATAGTTGATTGTAAGAGATGAAGGAGATGATAATGGATATATAACAATTATCCATTTTTTCCTTGTGGGCTTTCTACCGTTGGACTCCCCTTGAGACATTATAATCTCTAAAATTTTACAGAACTCCTATTCTATATCACGCAACGAGTTTCCCCTGATCATCCACATCTAGAAATTGTGCTTTTAACGCATAATGGTCAAGTACTTAATAGTTTAATAATTCACCACCAATGTTTATGTTATAAGTGGCTTAATTACTACGTTATACGTATATTTAATTAGTTATTTTAATATTATCCAATAATCTCAGAATGAAACTCATAGAGGACGGGAAACTATGTTTACGAGACAGTGATCTACGTCTTCCGAATTCAAGTAAACAATAAGCAACGCGCTATCCTATGATCTTGTAAATAGACGCACATCGACCTGACTTAAGTCCCTGCTATGGGTCCGCTGATTGTTTGATTCACGTATTGTTACTGGGAAGATCCTAGTAACTCTTGATTTTGTGATCAGAATAGCAAAATGTGTGATTGAATTAGAAATTCCCTAAATTTAGGGAACGACTCGAGAAACATCCCGGTCTAATTAATCCATGTCAAACTGGCACAATTTAGTACAATACCACATAAAATTTATAACATTCAAGTCTAAGGATAAATATCTGGGATATACCCTGCAATGAGATAAAACTAGAACATTTGTGGAGAGTCACTTAAGATTTATGTAACATTATACCTATACTATTGATTGTACTATTTATTGAAGTCACCAAATTGGAAGCTATGAGAGAGAATTTCTAGCGAATCATCTCATCATTCTTTCATTACACCTTTGTATTATCAACCCCAAAATACTGTTAACAACCTTTAAGTTTGATGAGCAAAATGTCGCAGAAAGTGAATGAAAGCCTCATAGGATTCAGCATTGGTAATGTGCTGCTTGGCTTTGGCTTGAATATTCTTATTGATGTCCGAAAGACAGATCATGATAGATGCACTTGGAAATGCATTCTCGATATCATGTATCGAGGCAAGTTCCCGATCAACAACTACTACTAATTTCGAAGGATTAAAAAGAGAGCGAAAAAAATCTGAAAACTGCAATAGAACCCAGGAGTAGTTTTCTTCATTTTCTTAGGAGAGAAAACAGAAAGAAAGTGTCACTGTCTAATTGGTGGGAGTTACGCCAACCACGTGAAGAAGCGGCTTTTTTTTATTAGTCTTGTAGGTTGAATCCATAATTAATACAGCGTTGGACATGAAGCTCTGCGCCAGCAATATCAAAGCTCTAGCTGCCATATAAAGAGAAAAAAGTTTGCCATCTCCACCTTTTCGGACTCGATGGAAAACTTTGTCGGTTTCCAATAGATTCAGAAGTGCTTCAATTGGAAGTCGAACATTTAAAGCAAATTCTCTAGCCCTTTGCTTGGCGTTCTGAATGTCTTTTCTTACAACATTACAATCAGGATTCTCACGTCGCAGTCTTGAAAGGATAGATCGAGGAGGTTCCCCAGGAGTTGTCATTGTCGCAACTGTCTGCTCCTGCCGTGGGTCTAGCTTATGATGATTTGAATAGACTGTGGGACTTGCCACTGAATCGTGACCATAATACTCGGAATGTATAAACTCCAAAACCCACAAGTTACTGACTGTTAGTGTATCAAACTCTCTTCTGATAATTGATTCCCAGTTGCAGTTAGTTTTAATAATTGAAGAGTTTCGCAAAACTCCGGGTTGATTTTTAGGCGATCCGTGATGAACGCGTTTAATCTTAACTTTTCGTATCTCGTTTCTTTTATCCTTTACTGAGCGTGCCCAACTGACTGCAAAGCCATGATGCCGAGAGAAGCTTCGTAATGCTGCATCAGCTTCGGAGGGAGACTGGTGGGCCCTGTTTTGAGGGTTTTAAAAAGCCATGATGCTGATTGAATTATTGATTCTAAGCTGGCAATAGTAATATTTTCTAACTTGAGTCAGTATGCAAATATATGAAGCTGATTAGCGGGACGTACAGATTGGAAAGAAAATGAACTCATCATCGACGGAGAGAAATCAATGTTTAAGAGCTCAATGATCAATTATTGATGTTGTTTTTCTAGTCTGTCTACAATTTGATAACTATTGTTTATCTAAAGGTGGTTTGTTTGTTTACTTAGTATCCGGAGACTCGCCGCCCTACTACCGGCAGCATATACGTTACTAGTACACTTCCTTATGCACAAATAGTTGGGATCTACCGTATTATTCGTAGCAAAATAATACAGCTTTTGGTAATATTGTGTAAAAACTTGTATGGGTTATCCATAGAAAGGGAATATTCATCCCGTTAATTTCGTAACTGGTAAATGTGTGAATTTGGTGCTAATATATACTAAGTTGAGCATAAAGTACAAGGATCAAACAGACTGGGATGTCTTTCTAGTCATCAGGGGATGTCTCTCGAGTCGTTCCCTAAATTTTTAAAAAAAAAACAAAAAAAAACAGGAGGGGTTAATGTCACGGGCTGTTGCCCTAGAAATTAGATCCGGAATTATCCGGCTCTAGCTTTTTTATGCTCATTTAATAATTCGCTTAGTGACACAGCTTAATTATTTACTTTTGGTTTGTAAACAAAAGCCTTATCTCTTTGGATAGAATATAATCACATTTTGGACAAATGTTCACTATTAGTAAACATAAATGAACCTTTAACAATCACAATCAGTCGAAGTGTATCTCGAGATTGTTGTTTTCCGCTACCTAGACTTGGATAGTTAAACTGAATATAATCTTTCATGCTATCCCAAACAGCCTCTCTCGGATTAAGGTCTGGGAAGTTAGGAGGTAATAGAATTGGACTATTGACTCTCTCCCCCATCTCTTCTATCGTCCTGGCTCCTGTGTGAGGAGGAGCGTTGTCCTACATCACGGAGAGCTAGGGCCGCATAGAGACCCTCCCTTCAACAAGAGGTACTATTCTCTGACAGTAATTTTCAGAATCAATAGAGCCTCATTCTTTCTCCAAAAAAAATATGCAGAGACCTTTTTCTAGACCTACAAAAAAACCCCAGAACATCTAACTGATGCTACTTCTTATCATTTCATCTACACAGTTGATATCACATTCTTCACCAGTCTAAGGTAAAATTTAAATCCAAGGATAAAATACTTGTCATAGAGCAAAATAGTCAACTTTCTAGAGATCTATTCTCTTGAATGCTCACAATTCTTCACCCAAGTTTCGTCGGTCCAAAGTATGGACATCCATTCCTCCAAAGTCCAGTGACGTGGGCTTCAGCCCATTTTTGGCGAACCATCTTGGTCAGTTCGGATTCCGGAGGTCTCTTGTGCAGGGTGGCGCTGATAAACCCTTTCCCGAAACTCACTCTGAATAACTCTTTTACTAACACTTAAATGTCTAAAGGGACTAGCGGCGAATTCAAGATATGTCATTCTTCGATTTATTGAAGATGACATCACAAAATTGTCTACCTCGTTGACAATTTCGGAAGATAAAATCGGCGAAAGGTCTTTTCTTTTCTTTGATGTGATGTTGCCGCGGCGCAATGCGTAGCCAACTTGACGCAAAGATAATTTTAATTGATTAGAAATTTCCTAGTTATTACCAAGTAAATGTGCGACGATAAGGATAAGCCAACGAAAGTTATGAAATTGAATGGAAAATTGATTGTGTAAATTTTCGCCTAATGATCCAGGCTTAGAACATTATTAGAGTTTACTAGCTCTGTACTAGCAGGCTATGATCCCTGAAGCGAGAAATGCACCCACCTGAGACCCACCTACAATTTCTACCGTAACTATAGAGTATATTGCATAAATTATGTCAAATACTAGCCTATATTTACGCATTGCATAACTGCCCTTCGTTTAGCAATCCCGCCTACCAGGGGCATCATACTTAATTTCTATCGTGATATTAAAGTATAAATGCTATTTATAAAATTTAGCTCTACACCAAGTAGGCCATGAAAAATATTAGATTTGTTATCGGACGCTTAATTGATTATTAATAGTAAGATGACGTAATTTAAATTACCGTAACAAGTGCCATTAGCTTCCTCCTTTTTCCTTCTACAGGTCTTAAATAGAAAAAGGAAAGTATTTACAGTAATTATCTTCACTTAGTGAATCTTTGTAATTGGTGATTTGGGAAAGAAAGTTTTATTAACGAGTGATTAACATAGATGGAAGTGAAGAAATTAGACCAGTTAGTTCCCAGGAACAAGACACTGACTTGTTCCACACTGACTTGGCACTTTTCGTGATGTTAATGGTTGGGGTATTAATCCAGCTCTGGTCAAATTTTGAAAATGCCATTCAGGTGCACTCTCTGTTTTCCATGTCCAAAATATCCATCCCGTATGTGCTTCATAGGCATCTAACTGTGCCTCCACAAAGTATTGCAGATTAGTTTTGTCAACCTGGAGCATATTATCTACTGTACCCTCATACTTCTTTTCACAGGAACCGTAATAACCAGATGATGATGAAGGTAAAGTCCCATCATAACGAGCACCCTTGCCAAGGCCATTGAGCCACTTGGCACAATCAGTCTGTGCAGCTGTCCACTCTCCAACAATAGTCCATTTGTCCGTAGCTCTAATTCGACCAGCACTAGCACATGCTGTTTGAACATGGGCACATGGCTTCATGGAGACTTCTCCTTGAGAGAATATTTGATAAATGTGTGTGTCAAGCATAACATTATTAACACCTGATTGAGTGTTCATGAAGCCATTCCACGCTGTTGGGTCCAGAAAAGCGTCATGAATCATTACAGCTGTATCTCCTTTAGTACGCACATTACCCCACCCATCATAATAAAACTTTCGGACAGCAGACATATCGTTTCCCCAGTTAGCTGGCTCGTTAAGAAGCTCGATAGTTGTAACAACATCGGACTGAGACGCGTATCGATTTGCTAGATTTTGTATGGCAGCTAGAGTATTGGGTACATTATCACCAGATTGCCACGTAATAGCACCTGAGCGTCCTGAATTATCGAATCCATTTTGAGAGCCAGGCGCTTGGAATTGTTAGAAACAAAGAGATGATAACTGCACTATTTATCTCACCTCCGTGAAGGTCAAGAATGACCTTTAAACCAGAGCTACGCGCCCATCCTATAGCCTGATCTAAATAGGATAATTGACCTTGCACATACGGGTCGCCAGGGAGAGGATTAAGGGCCCAGTAGCCAACTGGGATGCGAACATGATTCAACCCCATTGAAGCGATTTCGTTGAAGTCGGCCTGTGTGATCCAGGTTGCCCAGTGATGATTTAATCTATTGGAAGCTTCTTCCTTACCCAATGCGGCTGTGTATGTATATTCGTCCACAACCCCACCCCCGTTGGCCCATTGCTCGAATAATGAGGGTGTAATAAAAGGCTCTAATACAAACCAGCCTCCTAAATTCACACCTCGAACTTTTTCATTATTGTAATCGAAAGACAACTGACGCTCTTGTCTAATTGAAATCAGTTGCAATTGAACATCATATTTTGAGGTTCTTAGTAATATAAAAGAGATTTACTTACAGAGGCTTTGCATACACACAAGACCAGCAGGCTGCAACGGCAAATGTTATGGCCCCAAGAGACAACATGATTGGTGGTAGTTAAAAAGGTGGTGAAGAGTGTCTGTCCTGCGGACGCGTAACGAATGACACTGTATTGTAGGATGGATGGGAATGGGTTGCAAAGACAAACAATTTTCTCAACTTAACGATTGCTAGACTCATCGCTCTTTCTCCAGTTATTAGAGCAACTCCGGGGATAAGAGAATGTAAGGTTAGGGGCACAAATTGAGCCCCATTACATCCTCCGTGTTAGCAAGGGGCCTGATGATGCCGATCTTAAGCTCCACGGGGCGGATGTATATCATCTAGCAATACAACTTTGGAGCTGCAAGGTCCTGGATGCATCTTTCTGGGATTCATAAGCCAAAGAAGTCTTGGCACAAAGATAGCCCTAACGGTCCATCAAATCGGACGTGGATAGGAACGCAAGACACTTTTCCAATAATATTCTTGGAAGAGTAAGAGAAAAATGTCAAGTAGCTAGCTAGCTGAGCGCAAATCAATGATGTGGGGAATCATGTGCATTGTCCAAGAATTGGACTTTTCTCAACAAACATGGCAAAGTGTCGACTCGGATAGATAATGATAAATCCTCCTTGACGACTGCATAGCAATAACGCTCCGTTACTGAATCTCGCCTTTTTTGACAAGAAGCAAGGTCACTCAAGAAAACACGTGCACCTTATTTTTTGGGTCTGGAGATCGACCGTCAAGAATGCATATGTAAGCATGCATGCATGGTTGGTTTGTTAATAATAAAAAATGGTGTAAAATATAGTAAAATATCTGCTGTAAATACTGAGTTTCGTGCATCCAAGCTGGTCTAGGCCTGCGATCAACGTCTTTGTAAATTATCTCCCCGCATATCTCATATCTTCCAGTCCATCCCCGCTAAAGGTGGTCGAAAAGGTAACCTTACTTATTACTATAGATGCCTTAACATCAGAACTCCTCCTTGAAATTACATTTGTGCTGAGGGTTTTGGTGTAGCTGAAGAGCAAGCCCTGCCACAGTAATTCTGTCATTACCCGGAGGAGGTCCTGATTTAGAAGTGATCAAGAAAGAAGTAAGACAAGCTCAATCTCCTGGCCGAGCTCTATAATATGCCTGTTTTTTTAGGACATTTGATCAAAGCTTAATTCCCTTCCGAGACCTCTGAACCCGATCAAACGATACGATGATCTGCAAGCAATAAGTAGCTACTATCAATGTCCTTTAATACTTAGTTCGCTTCTTAACGACACTGGAGCATTTTAGCCTGATAAATCCCTGCTTTAGCAAATGATCGTCATATATGCCTGTCTAAGACCAACTCTAATCCCTACATTCAACCAGAATTGATATGAGTGTCTCTGGAAGCATTTAAGTGTAATGATAGTTATGGTATTCTCTAATTATATATGAAGCTAAGCTTTCTCCGGCCTGTCAGCTGGTGACACCCATGCATTCCTTGTCCAAAAACTAGTGGACGACTCGAGAGAAATCCCCTGAAATCTCGGTATGTATCCCAGTTTGTTTAATCCTTGTAAATAAGTGGGTATCATTACCGCCCAACTAAGCACAATATCGCATTTAATTCAAAAACATTCAAATTGACGGAAAAATATTTTGGATATACCCTGCAATGGGGAACTGCACTAAACTAGCGATTGAGAAATTCGAAGACTAATATATGTTTCAGTGTACGCTAATTAGAGCTTTCAAATAGGAAAATATGTAGATATCTAACGAATCATCCCGTTATCCGATCATGCAATATTATACCATCAATCCCAGAACAATGAAAGAAACCTCTAAGGTTTGATTAGCAAAATAATTATTAGAAGAGATTGAGCTATTTAATCTGATCTCGTTATATATCTACGAAAGCATTATTAAACCATCGATTATAATGCTGTTCGTTAGATAATTTATTATCATTCATTTGGGCCTTTGAGGTTTCAAAATGCTCAAATAGAGACGGGTCATTCCGGGTTGAGTTTCTCGAAGAGGCACATTGAGGCGACCTCGAGATTGTAAAACACCTATCTCTCAGGCAGCAACCGGACTATAATTGATCAATTTTTTCATAACGTCTCTTAGTTGCTTTTGTAGCAATAGATCAATTTCTTCTTGCCGACTCAGAAATTTTAAGAAGATATCTGTGCCTGTGTTTTCATTCTCTGCTTCTGAATTCGGCGCAATAGGTTCATGTAACAACTAGTAGCAATGAAAATCTGTGATAGTTATCAATTGTCTCAGACGTTAAAGAAATCCCAATATTGACGGAAAAACGTAGTATCATTTATCATTTGCCTGTTCCGGTTGAAGAGCAAGTGCGTGCTGGTCATGCACCTTTAGTAGCGCAAGCTTCGGAAATTTCCAAGCCACCGCCGACTAAAGTACAGCTGAGGAACGATTTAGTAGCTGTATTCGCCTGTGTTAAATTTGTCTCCTCAATTCAGATGTTTGATACTCTACGTCGAGAAGTTATTTTCTGTAGATGTTACAGAGGTCAGTCGAGCATACCAAAATCCACTATTTGAGGAATGCATGGCCATATTCAACTCGTGACGTCATTGTATGGCAAAAATGCCAGGTTTTCTTCAATACATGTTCAGAAAGAGTCCTGCTTATAGCTACTCAACCAGGTTTGATCGAGGCACTGAGATACAACACGAGGCATTTGTTCTTATATTGCTACCAGACGTTTGTCGCACTTTGCCTGTATGACGGAGTAACAGAATGAAGTCCACATTCTGAATAAGACTTCATAGGATTCAGCAGTAGTAAAGTGCGGCTTGGTCTTGGCTTGAATTTTTTTTGTATATATGTCAAAGACAGATCAGGATGGATGCACTCATTAATGCACTATAGATACCACATATCATGGCAAGTTCTCGAAGAATAACCACTACTAACTTCGAAAAGTCCAAGAGATTGCTAAGAAAATCTGAAAACTGCAATAGATTTCTGGAGCAGCTTTCTTTGTTTTCATTGAAAAAAAAAAAAAAAACAGAATAGAGAGACACAATTTGTTTGGTATGAGTAGCGCCGACTAGGTAAAGAAGTTTTATTTTGTTTTTATCAGTCTCTTGTAAGATGAATTTATAGTAATTGCAGCCTTGGATAAGACATTGATTTGTGGAATAAAATATATTCATCGCTGACATTCAGATTAAACCATAGGTAAATTAGTAAATCATTGAATACCTTTATTTAGTTAGTAGCTCAGCACTATTACATGAAATGTGTCACAGGCTGGGCAAACATGTGACCTGAATCATATCAAGGCTAACTAAATAAAACTCGTTTTATTTCCGTAACTTTTAATTTTTGAACTTTAGGCTTCTCTACGCTTTAACTTATATCCCCGCTATCATCAACTGTAATGCCAAGGAGCTAGTTGCTTTATTTCGAAAGCAAAAAAATGTTCACAACAACGAGGGAGCTACAACGCCTAAATCTCTCATCCACCTGACCTCATCAGCATTGGCTACCAGAGCTCTTCGCATTCTCTCGGCATAGATTGCCTCCATTTTGTCAGCATTATCTTCAATCTCTGGTGTCACAAGTTTTGAACGACTTGAGAAATTTACGAGTCCTATTTTTTCACCTGTCCAGATAATCAAGTCTCCGAGGCTAGAATTCATGCCTTGCATACCCCAAGATCCTGTATCTAGTATCTTTATAACAACATCCTCTGATCCAGAATTCATATTGGAAGATTGTTGTGTGCCAAAAACACCTCTTGATAATCCAATTGGATTTTTGGCAATATTCCAGCATCGAGATTGGGTAAACCCGTCTCTTTCAAACCACCTTAGGTTCCCTCCCACGTCAGATACTACTATACGTGTACCATGATTTGCAATTGCTAACAGTTTTGAGTTCGAAGACGTCTGACGATTTTTCCTTGAGTAATTTAAGTAGCCTCCTGAATTAACGAGGTCTTTATTTGATAGATTAGAGGTTGGTAAAAGGCCATACATCTCCAGTGAACCTTTACTATTGTATTCGCCACAAGCAATAAGGGTTCTCCCAATTTGTGATTTGGTCTCTTCGACTTGATGGATTGAGAGCTTACCATATCTAGCGAGATCTCTTCCCTCCGATACGATATTAAATGGCAGCCAATCCATACTACTTAATCTGGCTCCAGAATGAATTGTCCAGCCGAGCAAAGGAAATTTTCTCCGATCATACACCAGAATACAAGGAAAACGTCCGGCTAGATAGATGTCACTATCTGCAGTTCCAAAATTCGGCACATGGATGATTTTCAACGGTCCTGGACCTTGAAGATGCGCATAGTTTGGCCAGACTCCTAGTTTCAGCTGATCCAGAGAGTTGAGCGACCTAATACATTTTGAATGTTTGTGATTAATACTGTAATCATAAAAGTCAACATGCTCTGAGCTACATTCATTCATTGGACTTCGAAATCTAACTCTGGTATCAAAAAGATATAGAGATTGAGTTGTTCCCACTGTAAGAGACACTGGATGTCTAGCTTCTGATATTGCACTTATCGGTGAAGGAAATATCTCGTGCCTAATTTTGGAGAGTGTTTCCAGATCAATTTCGATGAGACCTTGTGTCTATTAACCAATGGCCAATTCTTCAAATGTATCTATTATAGATAGGAGGTTTTCAGTGCCTGTGGTAGCTAGGATATAGATTCTCACATTAAATCAACGCGAAGTTTTTTGAGCCAGCATAGTAAGAGATGAGAATATGATAAAACATAAGAAAAGAAATTAGCAGCCTTACCATTCTCAGCAGCGAAGTACGCTTTTTTAGTCCGAGAATCAACACTTACGCACTCAGTGGCCAATGTCCGGGCTATCTTGGGGTGCTTATGACTATAAGACTCACAACCTAAGTCAGAAGAAAGTAAAAATTCTCTACTTCTCGCAACTATAGTTCCCATAGTTCCTTCTTTCTCTGAACCTGGATCTCTAACATCCCAAAGACAAACACTACCATCTTCGATAGGGCTGACTATCCAGCCCCTTTTATCATTACCATTTTGATCTTCTTCATGATCACATAGAATTCCCATGCCTCTAACTTCAAGGTAATTTTTTTCATTATTCATCATACTTAGTGGTTGCTCTAACCAATTCAAGGAAATTGGTGCATTTCGTGCGATAAACTCATGGTACCAATTAACCTTCTCAGTGGGGTAAGAAGGATCCCAATTTGCAAGAATACGAACATGTTCTTTAGAACTCTTCGGCCTTGGTGTATTTGTGAATTGATAAGGTGTCTCTGAATTATTTTGTGCTTCGACCAATTGTAGATCAGAAGATGAAGTTGATACGTTGTTAATAGAAGTGAAAAGTTCTTCCCGGCGTTTTATACTAGACGTATAATTGGAATGAGTGAAACACTGTAGTCTCCAAAAGGTATTATCTCGCGCTAAAATATAGAAACGACGACTAACACGCTGAATAGAAGTTATATCAACTGGGTCAAGATCTATAGATTTACCTTCAGCTATAGGTATAAAGGAATCGGCTTTTTCATTACCTACACTTAGCCACATTAAAGAATATTTCAGGGGGGAGCGTATCCATATCAGTTTCCTTCAATATGTAAGAATGGGTTGATACATATACTTAATCTGTCTCGACCGTTGATAAAAATGTACAGTAGATCTATGCTAATAGTGAGAAAAAAATATCTTAAATACGTGTTAAAGTTACTATTAGAAGTACAGCAAGCAATTTATAGTTGGATTGGAATCTTGTGCTTGCAAAGAGAATGACGTAAACGTCAAACTTTTTTCCTATTCAGTACACCCTCCTTCCCGACTGATTGCCTTTGATTCTATAAAGCTGGCCAGTATCTCATGGCCACAAATCGCCCTCTACTACTGAAGCTTCCGGAAAATCTTTAAATGTAGCAGATGGAAAGGTGATGATAGAATTAGGTTCCTATTTTTGAGTTCCACTCTCTTCTTTCAAGATATAAAATTGTGATAATATAGAGCAAAAAAAAGGTAGAAATTTCTGAACTCTGACGTTGTTAATTTCCCAAAAAAAAGGTTGGCGGTATATAGATATATATGTATATATTGCTGTATCGCATTCATCCGTAGATAGACACTTTAGGTAGCATGGAGAAGAGGAAATTGGGAGTTGTAATTTATTAAATTACAGTGCATCGCTTAGTGATACAAATATTGATCAGTGAGTCTCATAGATTAAGAAATATCTTTCATTTTTCGATATAGCTTAAGCGACTGCGTGATAAATACATGGTGAAAGAATGATGTCAAGAGAAAGAGGTTGCGTGGTTTTTCACAACAAGTCTGTCAAACCTTACCTGCTGTTATGGCCTGTATTCGATTGATGCCTAAGGCATAAAATATAAAATTAGGATCTACAATTTATAGATATTAGATAATACAATATTTTGCTCGATAAGAAAGGTATACAGGGCCAGCGTAGGTTAGAGAGTAATTATTTGCTTACTTAAGAAGCTGGAGCTGCAATGCTACTGAAGTACTTTGCAGCTTTGCAATTTTATATCATACCATTTGTCTAGATCCTACTTTTATAAAATCTTTGAACTCTTTTGATATTCAACTATTTATTAGCCCTAAGTAATCAATACATCTTCATTTATTTAAATTGAATATCTTCGAAGACGAGACTGGCCACAGTGTCATAACAATTACTTAGCATCCAGCTGCTACAACTTAAAGCCGTTACTCAAACAATAATTTGGTAATAATTTAATATATAAGTTTTGATGTTTTCGTTTTGAGCTTCATTTATATGTCTCCAAAATGTTAGCAACAATTGCTTTTGACTAATGAAAATGAAGTTGTTATATTAGACTGCACTTACAAGACTAATAGATATAAAATGCTCTTGCTAAATATTGCTGGACAGCTTTGTTTGAGGATAATATTTTAAATTACATGTTCTCTTTCTAGCGAGACCTAGAACGACTACAAATGGGCCTATGAACAGAGACTAAAAAAACTAGACTGTTTTCTCAATTTGCCTTGTCCAATGATACGGGTTATGGATCATAAAGTTGATCTAATTAATTAATTCCATACGAAGCTTATCTCTCCAATCTCATATAATCCTATGCTTATAGCATATTAATATGGATTCGAGAACGTGTGACTCAAAATTTTTGACTGAAAAGGGACAAGTGGATATCTTCATGAAAGACTGGGAAGTTATGCTTTACAGATAAGCAGCTCAGGATTATACAAGATAACTCGAGTACGTTATCGGACGATATACTGGTGATCAGATTCCCCAGTTCACTTCTAGCTCCAACTTAGAGGGATTAGATCAAGAGAGCTTACGACCTACATAATCTGGAATCCTTAAGTATGTACAAGAAAAATGGCATTAACCCTAGAGGCACAGCTTTGTAAATTGTGACTCTGTTTTTTTTTTTTTTTAATTCATTTGTGTATGCAGCCTATCTGGCTATGACACATCTATCTAAATTATTATGTACACATATTTGAAATAACATTATTTACATATACTAATTAGAAATTCCTTTTTTCCTAGCTACTCTTGGATCTTGTTATACATCTTGTAATCTCTAGGAAATGGAGTGTTGCTTTTATACCTAAGTTTGTATTGAACAAAACGTTGAGCTTTCGTGGCTCAATATCTTTGAACGAAATATTTCTTTGCTCTTTAAATTCTTCACAATGAAGTAATAAGTGCGCTGTCGTTTGTTTACCTTTGTGACAAAAATTACAAGTATTTGTGTCAACTTTCTCAATTTTGTGTAGCTAAGCTCTAATATTTCCAATCCCTGTCCGAGCTTGGATGTACTGGCTTTGAGTATTTCGACTATATTTGCCGAACTCAAACGGTTTTGTTCTGAAGTTTGGTGTATTCCAATGAGCTTGCATGCGGTAAAACTTTCCGAGCCCTCCCGCGTTCCTTCCATCTTCTTCTCGTAGAAGTTCTGTATTCCAGCAATTTTGCCAATCATTCAGGACTTTTTTGTGAACTTGCTCTTTAAGATAAGCATGTGAAATATAGCTATCTTTTAATGAAATGGGGAGACTTGAATCTTTTGAGGCAAGGGTATTTGCTATCTCGTTTCCTTCGATCCCCATATGGCCTGGGCACCATCTCAAATGTAGTTACATTTTGGTTGCCATGCTGCGGATTAGGTATGAAAAATAGTTTGGTGATAGTTTGAGTCGCCTTAGAGATGCTTGACTATCGGTAAATATGAAACATTCACCAAGAAATGGTAGATTCGAGAAGGTATGTAGAGCTTTTAGTATGCTGTATGTCTCAGCGTCTGTAATGCCGATACACCCACCTAAATTGAAAGTGTAACATTTCTCGATTTTGGGGTAGAAAGAGAACAAAGCCTATGCTACTAGTACCTTCCGATGATCGAGATCCGTCAGTGTAGGCAGCCATGGCACTCAGGGGAATTTTTTGGAGGTCACAAATGTATTTTTTCTTTGCATCAATTTTTGGGTATCTGTGCGATTTCAGAATTTATGGTGTTGATGGCCCAAGGAGGAGACCAGCTCCAGCCATATCTTTCGAGTCTCCCTTGTGTTGATAGCTTCTTGAGAAGCATTCCTAATTTAGTAATCTGTGTTGAATTTTCGAAAAGACAATCCAGTAATCCGAAATCTACCATTATTCTACCTGATCTTTGATAGTTCGTCTTGCAAAGGAGAGAATAATGCGTATTTAATTGGGTAAGTTGGTTGTAATTTCAAAATGCGTGAGGCATAACTTTACGATAATTTTAATAGCCGCACAGAAAAAGGATATATACTCGCTTCAACTTCCAGTGCTATCGAAGGACTACCGAAGTATGCTCCTGTTATCATTCGAAGAGCCAAGTTTTGAAGCTTCTGGTACTTGTTTATATGACCTTTAGTGCCGTATTTACCAGCCCATAGGATTGAACCGTAATCAAGAATAGATGTGACACACGTAAGATATAACTGGCGTAGCTCATTGAGACGAGGCCCTCGTGTTGCCGATGCCAAAGACCTTAGCCTATGCAAAGCCCCGTGTGCCAGTTGAAGACGTTTGTCGATGTGTGTTGAAAAGGTCAGCTTTCTGTCGAACCAGATACCCAAATAGCGGACTACTTCGGTTGGGTAAGTGATGATGTTGTTAATTTTAAGTGGGATGGTAGATGGGATACGGCCCCGATGGAAGTGTATGAGTTCGGTCTTCTTTACGTCAAATGTAATGGATAGATCGATTGCCTTGGTAAAAATCGTGTCTAATATTTTGAAGAGCTCCTTAGTAATTTTAATAATAGATTGTGATGCTATTGATAGTGATATATCATCTACATATGAAAGTTGAAGGAAGTTTGACTTTTCTTCGGTCTGGAAAAGATCCCGTATAGAAAGAAGGAATAGAATTGGTGATATGGGACTTCCTTGAGGTGTGCCATAGGCAGGATATGATTTATTTAGTTGCGAATTAAATGATAACCGAATAGTACGTCCTGATAAAAAGGAATTCACCCAAGAAATTGAGGTAGAGGGTAGTTGTAGAGACTCTAAAGTTTTAATTAATTTGCCAGTATGAAGGCGATCGAAAGCACCCTTAATGTCAAGCAGTACAGTTGACACAGATTTCTGGCGGGAAAAATTGTTCTCAATAAAGTTTTGGAGAAGNTTTACCCAAGAAATTAAGGTAGAGGGTAGTTGTAGAGACTCTAAAGTTTTAATTAATTTGCCAGTATGAAGGCGATCGAAAGCACCCTTAATGTCAAGCAGTACAGTTGACACAGATTTCTAGCGGGAAAAATTGTTCTCAATAAAGTTTTGGAGAAATAACGCAGCATCAACGGCGGATCTTTGTTTCCTCCCTCCCATTTGACTGTAATGGAGTAGGTTATCGGAGATATTAGCATAGTATGATAATCTATTTGCAAATAGCTTTTCAAGCAGCTTGGATAAGCACGGAAGGAGTGAGATAGGACGGTAAGCTTGTGGGTCGGTGATGTCCTTTTTGTTCCGTTTAGGGAGTATAATTCCTATTGCTTCTTTCCAAAGTTGTGGATGCTAACCGCTGTTCATAAGAGCCCGATAGGCTATCAAAAATAGCCTAGGTAAAATATTCACTGATTTTTGTATCATAGTCCAAGTGATTTTGTCATATCCAGGTGCTGTTATTTTATTTGGTATTGCCTGAAGTAACTCGTTCAGACTTAATTCAGGCCATTGCCACTGCGTAAACTTTTGATGGAATCGCGGGTATGAGGAAGATGATATGCATAGTGAAGATGGGATGGATTCTGCATGGTTTAAAGATGGCTGTGGTGGAGCGGATAAGGTTGGAAACAGACCAGAAACTAATGCTTCACATTTCTCGCCAAAGGATATAGCAACTTTCATACTCCTATCATTTTCTAACTTATACTGAAGTGTCAGAATAAGTGGTGATTGGTATCTTTGGGGGTCAGAATACTTGAATGCCGTAATAAGAGATATATCTTTGGCATCCGAAAGAAATTGATGTCAATGTTCTTGTCTGGTGAGGGAGATCTTTTTCTGAAGTAAACGTTTCTTGCCAGCCGAGCTTCTTCAATATGTACGGGGTCTAGTGATTTTTTCCCTTTCCGACGTAGGGAGTGATATTTTTGTCGGAGTTAGGCCAATTCTTTTGTCCATCATGGTTTGCTGTGGCTTGATACACGCATCCGAGGTATTGAGTCTTTGGCGGCTTGGTAAAGAAGTGAGTGAAGATGAGAAGCGATGGAATCAAAGTTGTGGCTAGCTATGTCCAGATCTAGTTGTTGACCAATCGAATACTCAAGTGAACGTAGATTCTGTTCAAACTTCTGCCAGTTTGCTTTTATGATATTATACCTTGGTTCTTGTAATTTTGTGAATTTTTAATGCCCAGAAATAGTTGTTGAGAAGACAATTGCTTCATGATCGGATCCCGTACTCTCGTTGTAACGCCAGTCTCGCCAGTGAAGGGTTTTGAAATGAGTAGCAAACGCAAGGTCGATGATTGAAGTATTTCTTGTGTTGCTTCGGTAAACTGTCCCTCCTAACTCTTCTATTACTGTCATATGAATGAGAAGTTGAGCTTGATGATGCTCAGTAAATTCGACTAGTTTTTCTGCCAGCGAAGAAGTATATTCTACGCCGGGATTCCATGATGGATGATGTATATTAAGGTCGCCTAGAAGGAGAAATGGTTTTTGAAATAAGATATTCAGGTCGAAAAGTCGCTGAAGGGTATATCGGGTCTCATGCTGAGTCGTTGACTTTTCATTATATGTATTTATGATAAAGAAACTTTCGTTGGGTACAAAGATTTCAAGGATTTGGACGTCTGGGTCCACAATGAGATCGTATGTGACGGTTATTTCGAATGGAAATGATCGAGAGATATATGTAGTCACCCTTGGCCGAGCATTTGAGTGGGTTGTTGGAGGAATGGCAACATATGATGAGTGAGATATTGGCTGGTGTATAGTTGAAGATGAGGTTTGGAACACATATGATTCCTGTACACAAATAATGCTGGCTTCTTCTTTTAAGCAAACTTCAAATAGTGATTGAGTAATCTCGCGGCCTCGAGCCACGTTATGTTGACAAATTTTAAGGATCTCTAGCATAAAATAGCCTTGTAGAGTTCGCATTTTTGTCGTTCCAATGCATTATGTGAGTCTGATTTGCAATTCGCGCATTTTGGACGTATATTTTGACATGGATTTGAAGATCCACATGCAGTACAGTTGTGTTTGGAAGTGTGATGAGCACCGGCGCAATATCCACAGACCGCAGACTTCTTGCATGTGAGTTCCAGGTGGCCGTACTTTAGACAGCAGCGACATTGGGTCTTAGACGTCATAGATTTATAGTTGACGACTCTTAGCAGGTTTCCTCCTATCATAATTCCTGATTTATTAATAGTTTTCTTTTCATCTTCGATGTTGACTGAAAATACTACTGAGCCATGTGCTTTTTTGGGGATGTCAGTTAGCCAGCGTGGTTGACCTTGGATCATAATTTTTTTGAAACTCTCAGCTTCTTTGGCAAATTTTTCGATGACTAAGACACTCGGGACACCATGAACGACTAGTTTTGGCCAGTTTATTGTCTTTTGAATGTTTGAGAAGCTGAAAGCGTCGAACACTCCTTTCCACGCGTCTTTTTTTGCGAGCATCTCATCAAGAATGGATTCGAAGCATGTTAAAACGATGTTATTTCGACGTGAAACGTGGACACGGACAATTGCTTTCTTCCCCAAGCTTCGATTAACTTGGTTTCTTATCTCGATTGAACTAAATCTCGAAAGATTATTTCCATCTTTGGCCGTGATAAATTTAAGAATTTTGTCCTGGACAGCGTCTGATGAGTTATCAGTCCCATTAGCTGGTGCTGTTAGCAATGATGATGCCGGTTTTTTTGATGTTGTATTCGATATTATCTTGTTTTTCTTCCTCCTAGCTTCTACAATCGACCACTCTTCTGTTTTCCTACCAATTTTCACAGTATTGGTAGCAGTTGCGTAGCTTTTGGTGGTTGTTATCGAAGGTGCACTTGGTAAGTTGGCTTTTTGCGTTGGTGCATCAGTTGCTTGATGTGGGGCCCTTTGGTGCTCTTGAAGTCTGACTTTCCCAGATTCTATGTAGTTTCGAAAAACCTCAAGTAAGTCAAGAAGGCATGATTATTTCGCCTTATCATTGGTGAGACTATATGCTTTTACAAGTAGATCTTGAGAGCCAACGACTGCGTCTTAGTAGGTATTGTAAGTTGGAGTGACATTTCTCTCTGGAACTCCAATTTTAATAGCTTTGGAGTTACTATACTCTGTCACTGGAGTCGCTGGTGTTATTCGTTATCTTTGGCCTTCTAATGATGTAATTTTCCTCTCTATGTTTGGCCCAGCCGAAAAGTTATTTGCAGTGATAGGATCACTACTGAAATTCGAGAAGTCTGATGAGAAGTTGGCTGCTTTTTTGATTTCGGGCTTCTTCAATGATTCCAGCGCCTTAGGATTCCATTGTGAGTCCTCGAGTCGTAAAGGTTTTGCTAGGTCAGTGTCTTTTGCAGACGTAGAGGAAAACGTTTGTCGGTCTCTAAGAGAGTGTTTTTTGATTTCCATATTTCCAGAATGTGAAATTTTAACTGGATTATTTGAGTTATCCGTAAGTCCTGGCGAAGAGCATCTCGAAAGGCTGTCATCCGAACTGAAGTTCATATCTGTGTCCTTCATTTTAGATAATTTTGAGAAAATCAAAAGGTCATGTGACCATATATTTCTGTAAGAAATAAAATTTTTCCAGGCACGGTTTTTATTATTATTATTATTTTAGTTAACGTCTATCTGATAAAATTTGCTTACGGCAAATGATTATCCATCCCATTTGGGACATAGGACGCTAGGGCCGAAGCTCTAGGGTTTGGGAGCTAACATAGTCTAAAATACATGGCTGTACCGCGTTATCTCAAACTGCGAACAGAGAGTAATTGTGCCATATGCAAGTTATTTGTCATCAGTCATATACAACTCATGCCTCACCGAGGACAGATTTCTTCGAAGAATCGAGATCTTTCTAGCCACTCAGTTAATACCTTGGCCCCTTCTGGTGTGCCTAATAAGTTAGGAAGGAGTTGGTTAATAGGCCCTGCAGGGCGACCGCCACGTCGATTTAAGATACGGCAAAAGAAGAAGTGCTATGGGGCTTTAGGTGATCCGTAGCGACAATTCATTTTTGCCTCTTCGTGTCTGAAGCGAGTGTGATAAGATGCAAAGTCTCCATGGCCAGTTCTGGCAGCAATTAATTGTCCTAAAGCCTTATGGCTCAGCAAGAGCTCCTTTGGGAACCTCGGGGCAGTTTTAATTTCTAATTGTGCGTATCTCATTGGAGTACTATTGTTCCACCAATTAATCCTTACTTGTTTCTGTGGTGTAGAGTGCCACTGTTCCAATGCCGCAATCGAGTAGTTGGGAGACTCTGAATAAGGCACAGCTGCTCCTCTCTTTGCTTCTAGGTCAGCAAGTTCGTTACCTTCTATCCCGGCATGTCAGGGACCCAACGTATTCTGACCTGCTCTTCTTGGGTATGAGGGAGACGTGATCTTGGTTTCCAGCTCTTTACTGCTTTCAAGAAATCTAGGAAGCTTGATTGAGATGATTTTGAAGTTGATGTAGTAATTAGTTTACTTGCGATATCTAAGTTATCAAGGGAAATCCAGGCTTCATTTGAGAAGCGAGGCACGGCTAAATCACCTAGATTGACTCTGCTCAATGTCTGCATTCACGTGATTATATAATCACTTAAGAACCCTTGCTATTAGCAAAAAATTTGATTGGCTAGAATTTTCAAATAATTGGTTGACAAATCAGTTCGAATTTTTGAATTTGGTAAAGAATTGATTGTGTTGCTGGGGTGTTGTTGTTGTTTGAGGATAGATGCCTTATATTTCCGGCTTCAGTTGTGAAAAATTTTAACCACCATCAAAGACGCGGATAGATGATTGGAAAATCTTATAAGTCGTCAACTACAACGTTTGATGATTTGCAAATTTATATATAATCTTAATTGGATATTTTAAGTAGGATTCAGATTTTAAATCAGTGAGAACTGTCGTAAAGGTTTTGTTGTGGTGTGTTAAGCCTTTTTTTCCTGGAAATTTCACCCAAAGGCGCAACCGAAAATTAAAACCGCAATTATCTCAACCAATATTTGTCGGAACAGAAAAGTAAGACGTTCTTTTAGATCGGCGGAGTATTTTACCCGTGGGACTTCCCACCTTGAGTGACAGCGAAGGGTGGGGGAAAGCAAGTGTAATGATACCCATGTCCCTATCGTACTGACCTGAATAGGTAAAGGTAAACCCACAATCCATGAAGACGCCAATCGGCCTGTCAAGTTATCGGTTTAAAGCGACATATAGAGGAGTGTGTCTGCGAGCTTTCGCTTAAAGCATTACTCTTGCTTTCCCTTATGAGGTGGCAGAAAAAATGTGGAAAAAGAATCACGAGCAAGTAACATTTTCAATATCACTGCTTACACAAATACATTAGTAAATCTAATCTATAAATTAACTACAAACATACACGTTTGAGAATCAAAGGCTACACTGAATAAAATATCTTGGAACGACAACTAATTGAGAAATTAATTGAAATCAATTAGGTGACAATCCGATTATTGCTCTCACGATTGGATTTTGTGCAGAAAATTTTTTCCTACATCGTAAACTTATTAAGTCCAAGTACTATCTCGAACCTGGGAAAATGTAACTCGCATATACATATGCAAGCAGTTTGGCCTCAAAACAAGGATTACATATGCGCTAGCTGGGATCATATAGACCTTTACTGGGATATTTCTGCGCTAAAACTACCATGCTTATGTACGATTATTTCATAACTTTCTTCTTTCACATCCGGAAGTCTTGCTAGACATGGATTGTACATAGGATCAACAAGTCAAAAACGCTATTTTGACGCAAGAAAGATTTTCAACCATCAAAAATCCAACAACTAATGCAGACTTTTTGGATCCTGACAAGAAGTTTGACAAGGCTAAAAGTCGTATCCAATGCAAGGTGACGTCCAACATCTTCGACGTTTGATTTCAGAGCAAAATGTTTACTTGGTGGAAAAAAAAGATTGTTCATGATTTCTGCCACTTCTATTAACTTTAAAGACATGGAAAAAACGCGACAATTACCTCTTTGACCAAAATAATGTTCATCTATTTTATTTTTTCATTAAATTCATATCACTTTCTAATCAGAAATAATATACTTCCGTGAATTGTAACCACAATATTGTAGACATACTGGCTCGAAAACACTTTAAGGGATGGAGTCTGTGTTAGATCAATGTTATTTAGCTCCGATAAAATACCGTCAACTTAAACATTGAGATGAGATTCTCGATTTGGATTCAAAGTTGGCGCAGTTAATATCACGAAGTGTAGTTAAGAAGAGAATTCAGTTAAATCACAAGTTACGAGGTTTAGGATCTATATTTGTCTATTGGAGTATTACATTCTCTTAATCTATTATCAAGCGAAAAAGCTTGAAATAAATTATTTACTTTATTATTAGATGAAAGAATCGTCTTTGTGTACTTCTCTTATTAAATTTTGCAAGTTTCAATATCTTATAGAAAACTACACTCTTATTTAATTTCGTGAATTAGAGAGCCACGTTCGAAAAGCACTCGTAAAAAAAACCTTTCCAATTTAATGCTTCGTAGCCATGTAACGCATACAGAACTAGCAACCGGTCGAAAAAGACGAGGAAATAGACGAGAACTATCCAGGGAAAAGGATTCTCATATACACGGGAGCATGATGCTATATAAACAAAACAAAAATAAAATAATAACTGGAAACAAATGATGAATAGATAGCAGAAAACATTAAATAATAATTATGTGAAAAAACAATTAAAAGATAAAGAACAATTAAAATTAAAACGCCAGAATGTAACGAAATAATACAAAAATATTGAAAGAATGAAGCTCAGAAATTATGACTATATACATTAAAAAAAGAACGACAAGCAGAGGTACAAGCTAGTACTTGGTCGGGCCTCCTCTGGCATCAATTACGGCCCTGCAACGATCTCACAAGATGCATACAAATCAGAAATAAATTCATCAGGTACTGCATCCCAGGCCTCCTGTATGATCCGACGAAGTTCTTCATTTCCTACCCTCCTTGGATCACAACCCGTGAGAGAGTAATGGTCTTGAATGTATCTCTTCATCTTAACTCAGACATGCTCAATTAAGTTCAAGTCTGGAGAGTAAGGAGGCCAATCGATTGTCTTAATCTCACGACGACGTAAGTTGTCCTGAGTAAGCCAAGATCGANTATCTCTTCATCTTGGCCCAGACATGCTCAATCAAGTTCAAGTCTGGAGAGTAAGGAGGCCAATCGATTGTCTTAATCTCACGACGACGTAAGTTGTCCTGAGTAAGCCAAGATCGATGGCACGATGCGTTGTCGTGTTGAAGCCAGGTGTCCCTTCCTTATGATCGCTCGTACTGAACCAGCCTCTGTACATGTGACAAAATGTACGCATCGTACTTGGCTGAATTCATTGCCCCATACTCCTTTTCCCAAAACGTCCCTAATGCTTTCCTTCCGTTGTGTATGATTCCATGAAACATCCAAGCTGAAAGTTTCCCATACTGGGGAGTTAGACACTCGGGACAAAATAGGTCAAAAAGTATTTCCTGCCTGTCGCCCTCTACAAGAACCGTAGCATACCTTCGGCTGTTTGCTCCTCCATGAGCCCAAACTTCATCAGAAAACATTTGCTCAGAAAGTCTCTGAGGCGACCAATAAAAAGCACGCATTGCAAACTCCAAACGCCTTTGCTTATGTTCCGGCCTATCTGAGAATCCCTTTTTCTTCGATACTCTTCGTTCGTACCCTTGCGATTTGAACGCAGTTCGAATCGCTTTCTTCCCGAATTGGTTGAGATCCAATTCTGGGGCGAGATTAGGAATCATGCGGAAGGGAGCATGGCGATACTGTGGGTTACTGTGAAGCCAGCTCACCATTTCCTGGGACTTTTCCTCCGATACAGCTGGTTTCCTCCCGCACCTCTTTTTACCAGTCTCCAAACCATGACTACGGACATAATTTACTTGCCGCTTAGTGAAACCAAATTGCTCCGCAATTTTGGTCACCGGCACTCCTAGATCCAAAGCAGTTTTGATTTTGATTCGATCCTCTTTCGTAGTTTCAAGACTACGATTTCGATCATTGACTGTAGAAGGCTCAAACCCTTCTAGGGTAGAGCTATTTATTTCTCTAATTTTTGCTCAGTAGTTGCAGTGGGTTAAATTAAAGCATCTACTTACAATTTGGTAGAATTATTCGAATCTTGGCTCTCAACGTTGGGAAAACTGCATCCTATAGGACTCGGATTAAATGCCATATGAGGCTGGTACATACTAGAATTTCATTAGTTATTGACTTAGGAATGTGATATTAAACTCTACATACGAATTGGAATAACAGCCTATGTGTTGTGGTTCAGCAGGAAGACTCGGCCCAAATTCAGAAACCATAGGAAATGGAATAGGACTGGTTTTTCTTAGCAATTAGTCAAAAAGGGTGATACAGCAACCTACAAGAGAGATTTAGAAGTGGCAGATCCCATCAGAGGGTAAAATTCGTCTGTTCGAGACACAGAGTTGGTGATGCCAATGTTTTCCATGATAAATTTTGATGTGGTGTATTTGTGCGATGAGGTTGGACTGAAAATGGAAGCTGGGGAAGATATGGTTGTATGATGGTGGAGGTATCTTGTGACCTCGAGAATTTGAAGATACCCAATTTGGTTTCTTGCATTTCTCACCAACTTTCTAGTGTTACATTTGATCGACATCTTACCCCTACTTGCATGCATATGTATATGTATATGCGAGTTACATTTATTTAGGGTCAGGATAGTAGTAGGTACTTGGACTTAGCTATAAAATTAATCTTCATAATTTTGTACCCTTATTGGCCGAGTTTGGTATTCTGGCACCAGTTGTTCAGTTAGGGATTTGCAAGGCTTAAGTATGCAGGGATTAGTACCTAGTGCCCGTAGTGGATCATAAATGTAAATAGTTACTGTGGTTAGAGAGATGAACAATAACTTTACTGACCAGAAAAAAAGGTCTCTGCATTCTTCTGGTGACCTACGCAGGGAACTCCATAAGCCCTGAGATTACCGTATCTAGGGATTCTACTTAAAATTCTGAAATTCATAAGATAGGCTTTTTCAGAAAAAATAAAAGTAATAAAAAACACCATCGAATTTATAGAAACTCTAATCTACGAAATTGAAATAGGAACACAGTTACTTCGCGCTAAGAAGAATTACCAGGTCTAAACAAATTTACATCATTTTCAAAAACGGATAACCAATATCACCCGTGGCGCTCGCCAATTCCGTCAGATTCATTTAATTTACCAATCCTCTCTTCGCCTTCTACCTACGAATCTGAAAATATACATCATACAATGGCTATTCCAGGTCTTCTTGAGTTCTCAACCGAACATCACTTCGATGGCAGCGTTTCCGCTTCACGATGGCTAGATAAGATAAGCTTTCAATTTGAGATAGTTGGCCACACAAACCCTCCTCCAGCCACAATGCTGCGGGTAATTAATATACTTTGTACTGGTGATGTAGCGAACTGGATTGATTCTACACCAAAATTCGAGAAGAGTTAGCTAATAGGAAAAATGCTACTGAAGCTAGTGTTGCATACGTGAAATGCGCTTTGGAAGAAAGGTTTCCCGGGTGTGTTTCGGATCAAACAGAGCTATCGGTACAGTCAGAAGTAGAAAGCTTAAGACATGGCTCAGAGGAATCGCTGGCTGCATATTATGCCAGAACAGTTAGGTTATTAAATCGAACTAGAGGACGAGATAAATCTAAATCGGAAACTATGGGACTACCTCTCACAGGAACAGAAGAGTTTACATTGTAAACGATTATTATGGCTTATACTCGCGGTCTGTTTGACGAAATTTTAAGAAGAGAAGTTTTTGCCAAAAGTGGACCAAGCTGCAGCTCATTGTGGAGATGCCAAGAGGTTATTATAGAAACTCAAAGAACAATGGAACATATGAAACAGTATGAAGAACAAACGGCCGAAAATCATGAGCTCCAGAGACTAAGGGACCTAGTCCTATCAGACTATGGCCAACCGTCGTCAATCGTTTTAGCGGCAAAGGCTGAACTGAGTCGTCAGGGTATGAGCAAGCTCTTAGGCGACCTTCACAATTAGATATTGCCCAATAGCATAACAATATTCAGTCTCAACCACCTCTCCATCCCTCCTACCAGCTCAGGGTCTAGGAAATACGAGAGGACGCGGTGGTATGCAAACTAATCGGAATTGGAGAGATACCACTGGACCTAAGAAGGTGGGAAATCCACATCTGTCTCGATCGTCGTCTAATAATCCTTATGTAAACATGTCAATAGAATATGATAAAAATATACCCCTTGTGTTGGTTGTGGCAGAACGGGTCCTGTTAAGCCAAATTGCAAAAATCCACCACTTCAGTTGTGGGAACAGGCATATCTAAATCAAATGGTGTTTGGAGGTCCAGGGATTAGTGCACACTTACTAGTCTTGGAAAGTGAGGACGTTTATTACGAAGAAGTGGAGAAAAGTCAAGATCAAGAGCAAGGCTACGCATTTGAAAAAGCATCAGCAGCTTCATCAGTTCTATCAAACCCAGCGTGGGCCCCTTCACTTAAAGAGTACTGCATCCAAAGAATCACGGACGTCCCCCTACAAATATCTGCCGAAAATAAAAAAGTTTTCCAAGCCATGAAAACTGAAAACTACGTAGAGTCTGAATCCGAAGAAGAATCAGTATCTTTGGAAGCATTTCTGACAGGCCCAGCACGGAAGCGACAGCAAAATGAACATGGAAGAATCGAAGTTCAAGATTTGCTAAAAAGCGAATCTAGCAGCCGACCAAGAAAGAAAAAATACTCAGTTGGAAAGCCTGAGAAGAATGAAATGAAAGCAGTGAAAGCTTTAAGAGAAATAGTTGGAAGAGAGGGACTCGGCCCCCTTAAATATAGAGCTTTGGCCGAAAAGATATATGTTCCATTGAACTTATTAGAGTTTTTCCAAGCTTCTCCTGATGCCGCTAAAGAATTCAGGAAAATGTCCCAAAGGCTTAATATAAGAAAAGGACCAAGGCCAGGAAATAAAGCAAAGACAAAAGCTAAGATATCTGTTGATAGTGCATCTGTTAAAGTTGGCCGCAAAAACACTTACTCTCGCAAGACACTGACCTAATCGGATTTCAATATCGACCCCAAAACCATTTTTCCTCGAGTGAATCCTGAACATAAAGCATTTCACTTCGTGGCTGTGCCGAGAGGCATATATAACGAAAAATCCCGTTAGAAAAAAGTCACCCTGACCCCTGGAATCTCTCAAGCCGATCAAGGCTCTGAGTTGAATATTATTTCCTAAGGGCTGGTAAATGCCATGACTTGCCCTCGGTTCACTTTTTTCTCGAGAAAAAGACGATTTGGGTCTTTTTGTATCCACGGCCGAAATTCAGTACTTCAACCAAAAATCCCGGTCGCTTTTAGAAGTAGCGAAGATAAAAGTAGTTTTGTTGCTGAAACTGAAGACTCCCAGGCAGACGATGAGTCTTCAGACACGACTGATAGTGAAGATATGGTGAGCGAAACAGAGGACTCAGAGGTGGAATCTTTAAAATAAAGCGTCACTTCCACGACGTAAAAGTGGGAAGTCACCTCTTGGAGCAAACAAATCCCTAGGGAGATTAGAAAGAATATCCAGTTTTGAAAACCTGCACCCTGAGACCTCATCATATTTGCTCAAAATCCATAGTCATGAAAAATGGAAGCCAGGCACTCTGGATGCTTGTTGGGATGAGAAAACAAGACCAAATAGTCTTAATAATCCACGGCCACAATAGCGGGAAAAGTAAGCTCTCCGAGCTAGTATCATGGGGCTAGAACACGATCAAAAAAACCCACCCGTCGATATTAGATAGCTCGACAGAACCACTGGAGAATATGGAGAAATTTCCAACGAATGTGAGGCCTCATGTAAGACAAATCGAAGAAGTGGAGGTAGAGACAATAGAAAATTGGTTTTTGAGTACAGATGCAACCCTTGGGCCGGGTATTCCCGATATAACTTGTCGAGAACGTGTACTAAGACTCTTGTACACATACCGAGATCTTATTGCGACAGAATTAGAGCATATTGAGCCGACTGACCTATACGAGCATAAAGTTCGATTAAAAGAGGGAGTAGAACCCTGGAAAAGGTCTCACCATAGGAGATGGCCTGTCGGCCAAGAATACTGGCTGCAGAAAACCGTCCGTGAAGGGTTAAGATGTGGGATGTACGAGAGGACAGTACTCGCAAATGGAGAGCTATCATCATGGAATGCCCACCAGTACTTGTTCCAAAAGATAAGACTGATCCTGATTCTTGGGCTGAAATGAGAGTGACCTTCAATTATCGAAATATTGAAGAGAATCTGCCTGGGTGTTTTCTCGCGTTAATGAGTAAAACTCATGACTATCTCATTATCCACGCATATATAAAGTGGATATAAAGAATTAAACTAGCTATCATGCTTAATGATTGGGGGAGAGAGATTTACTTAAGTTGCCAACTTCATAAATATCTCCATCTCAGATAAAGACTTTCGTAAATGAAATTGGTCGGTCGTCTTTTCGATTGGATGATTGTTGTGGATCAAAATCACACTTTTATTCGCATAAATGCTTGAGGGCAGAATGTATGATATCAGAGACCTAGATAAATTAAATATCTATTTCGAGGAATAAAAAAAGTAACGCAAATCTTCGTATTTTTGATTTTTTGCCAGTAATATTCAATTATTTTTAGTTACTTCTTGAGCTAGTAAATTATTAGTGAGATGCAGAGCATATCCCCAATTCTCATTATTCTGAGGCATACCAGTTGATCGATAGTTAAGTTCATGCAGGAGAATATTTGTGAGAATAACACTAAGCATTTACTTCGTCAATGAAGTCATAGGGAATCTGCCCACTTGTACAGTACGCGCTATTGAAGTTAGGTATTATTTAGTCCATGTTGTACTGATAGTTAAACATTTGGAGGACTGTATCTATGCACGTTATCTTGAGAATTGCAAATCAAAAAGTGATGAAATTGTCTCCGAAAGTAGACATGATTACTGTCTTGTCGACATGAGAGTTCTAGGCCCAAATGAAATTCCAGCATGGATACAAAATTCTTAGCTATTGTAGGAAAGTAACATTTCTAAGTAAGTGTATTCCCAGAATCTCGTAGCTTTTTTTGAGTCGTTTTCACAGTATACAGACGGTAAAGTTGAATATTAGTACTTGATCGAGTATGCCGGATTGCTAAGATACCCGCCTTATTTTCATCACCTCCATAGAAACTAGAGTCATAGCTAATCTCCATGAGTGGTTGAGGAGACTCTTTGATTATAAAAGTTGTCACATCAGCGGTTGCGGATTTGTATTCCGGACTAAAGCTATCGATATCTAAGAAGAGCTAACATAACGAAAGCCCTATCCTATCACGCTCCGTTCAAATAGTGAACAAAATCTTCCGAGTATCGTGAGTTATATTTGCTGCTCTTTTAACTCAGACTCATAAAAGGCCCATACAAGTACAATTTGTTCTGAATTTAGCATCTATTACGAGTTGTTAAGATACAAGAGTAAATATATACATTGTTCTATTGGCCCAACCACCTATACCCCCCTTTCCTATTTTTATTTTCAATGTGACAAGGTGCTCTTTGTGGGGAACAAATATTTCTCGGTTATGGACCAATTATTCACAGTAAGAATGAAGAGTCTCGAAATTCCGCATTTAAGTTTTCGTCCCGCACCTTTTGGTAGGCTCTTTTATAGTACATCCGATTGGCGTTAAAATAAGGTTGCTTCAACGCAAACGTCTCTTGTTAAATTTAATGTGGTAAAAAATTAGAATTGGAGGGAATCTTAGCTATCCAATTAAAGCCTTTTAATATTGACTTCAACAGAGGAGTTTTTGGATTGAAATAGTACTTTTGTGTGGCAACCCAGGCGTAACTCTTTACGACATTCAAATCGAGATCTTATGAAACAATCTAGGCTCTTAAACTCCATAGCTTTTGATTCTGCAGCCAAAAGCTAATGTTTAAGTTATAATGTTGCAATTGTGTGATAAACATGTTGTGAGACCAAGTCACGTTGATTTCCCTTTTGTAATTGGATAGAGATATTATTTTTATCTATCACAATACTAGCTTTAATGTTTTAATTTCGTTCCTTAATATTCGGAAATCGACGACAGTTAAAATTTAATCTTGATATTTATTCGTTTTGGTTAAATTCGACGGTACTGTGGAGATTTGGAATCAAAATTAGTGACATCTGGTAGAACTCCATTATCACTGATCCAATTCTTGACACAGGCCTTCAAGGGTCGCTCAACATTCCTGGAAAAACTAGTCAAAATAAGCTGGTACATAATTTACCATTGTAAGAATAGAGGGAGATACGATTAAACCACCCCTTAGTAAATGAGGGATCCATATATTTTAAAAGCCTGTCTTTAAGTGCCCAATCCTTCTCAAAAAAAAAGGGGGGAGAATCCAAAAAATTTACAAGCTGATTTATTAGTCTGGTATTTTTCTCAATCAACTACAGGGAAAATCTGAAAAAACCATCATACCTAATTCATTTACAAGAACTTTGCTGCCAAGGCAATCAGACCGCCACTACTACTACCATTACTCTTTAAGTACATCTGCAAAGCTTTTTCACCTGCCTCATATACAGCCTTTTCTTTGATGGCACCATGTGCAAGGTTATTCTGCTCCTTTTGAGCCTCGAAAAGCATACTTGCCTCGGCCATCGCAATGCCTACAAGAGCATTCATGTTATTACTACTGCCTTGTGGTGTAATAGGACTTAAGCAAATGTATGTATTTTGGTTTTCTCCGGATTGAACACCTGTGATCATTTTCAATGCTTGGATTGCTGCCGCGATTCCCATTTCACTGGAGGTTGCCTTAATTCTCGGGGGCGAAGGCGACGGTAAAAGCGGGAAAAACATGTGTTGTAATTCTGCGGCTTCTAAATTATCGTTTTTCTTGTCAATAATAGTTTCTTAATATTTATAGTAAAATTAAGAATTCAATTTTATATTTATCCTTCTCGATTATCCCCTTAAACTTCTCTTCTTCCTTCAACAGTCACTCTCCCATAACCAGCCTCACTGAGAGAGAAGTGGACAAACCTTGCGTATCAATATCGAGGTCTTTGCTCGTACTCTGCTTAATTTTTCCGAGTGAGCAAACAACACGGGAGAAAGTGACTGCTTCTTCAGTATTCCCTGAATGCTTTGTAGCGTGAACGGCTGCACTGGTAAGATCGTGATCATCCTCTATATATCTATCATCACTAATAAGAATGTCAGAGTGGTTGTAGTTTCTTAATGGACATTTTATGTACTCTTTCGATTTTTTCATTTTTGGTGAAATTTTGGAATCTCCTTTCGTACTCATTGTCATATCTAGGCTTCAACTGAAAAATAGCGAATTAGTTAAATAATGAAAAAAAAATAAAAAAAAGGTATCTCTGTTCCACCTTTTCGGTACTTACTGCGTGCGCTTATATATTTAAATACCTATTCACGCATGAAAGCGTGGTTCGTGTAAGAAATATAGCAAACCTTTATCCATAGGCGCTTCACAGAGAAATGACTTTCTCCACCCCCACCTTGAGAGGGAACAGGATGATGCATGAGGCGGTAATCAGACAACTACATCGACATGTAGGATCGAATGTAGTAGATCACGGCCAATTGGAACAGAGTAATTCAGATGAGTCATCGAAGCGAGGTGCTATTTAACATATGCGCGACCCTAGAATATTTATCAATTTCTCAATAAAGCTAGCGCGGTTAGACAACTATATGTGTGATTGTTGGCTACTAGTATTTAAGACAAGACAACACAAATACGCTATCAATCGCTGGATCTGACACCCAATTGAGTAGTTAAATCATTTTCCCTTACAACCTAACCAAATCAGCCTCTTCCTCATCGACGCCAAAATCTCGCAATCGATCTCCATCGGAATTTTTCCATCCCCTTTCCCCATCTATTCCAATTTCTTCTTCGTAGCTACAATCTGAGAAACCCTGATTACAATTGTCTAAAGATCTATCGGCATGAAGATTTCTTAAATGCCCACGTCTTCTGAGGTCACAATCCTGACGAGCTTTGTACGCGGAAATGCTCATATTTAACAATTCCGTGTCCCTTTTATTATCATAGTCTTTTCTTCGCCGTGTATGTTGTTGAAATTTATCTGGATTTGGTGGAGGCCAAGATTTGTCATCAAATCCGTTAACTTCCCAGTTTCCTGCAGATTCGATGGTTGGAGCTCCCCCAAATGGCATAAACCACATGATTATGTTTTTAGTGCCCATAGTCTGGTACAGATTTTTCCATATACCAATATCATAGGGGAATTCTTGGTGCTCGATTATCATTCGTTCTCCAAATGCATAGACATAGCCACCGGTTTTACGACATCTATGCACCAAATCTTCGTGTCGTTCTATCTCCCAACTTTCTATCATAGTTTTATTGGTTAAGAGGCCATATATTAGGCGGCAAAGGAGAATAGTAAGGCTGAATAGAATCATGCCGTTCAATAAAACTACAACCAGCAGATAGAAAAGTGCCCAAGTAGGTGGTCCAAGATATGCAGGAGCATTGCGGTTTCCCCATAAAACTAAGAGTCGAATCATGAGATGATATGCAAGAATTGACATGCTAACCACACAGTATAAAACAAAACGAATAAAATGAGGGAAAGTGAGATGCGAAACACAGTTAGAGGTCCAGATACAATGGTGATCCATCTTCGGTACACATCTTATCATTTTAGTAACATGGAGCTCTTAAGGTTCAGTACACTTACTTTGCACATTTTTTACAATGATGTGATCGAGGTGGCTTAATATACTGGCATTTCTTGCACCACCTCACATTCATCTTTTCTTCTGCGAGCTTACCTCCATTATTACTCGTGCTTGGAAAAACTCTGCATACCCAGTCTCGTGGAGCAGCATCGACCGTACAAGTTTTATAGTAGCACCACCAAATGAAAAATACAAAAAAATTGAACCAGTATTTCTGAGCGTCACTTAATATGCCAGGTTCAAAATGAATGAAGAGGTACTGAGGAGTGTAAGCCAAAAAAATGATTAGCAGTATAACGATTGGAATGGTTAAATTTGAGAGCGATGGGATAGAGAATGAATTACAAAGACAACGCATAATAGACGTGTCTGAAAGATTAATTTGGTATGAAAGTTTACTCTACTCGCTTGTGACTTGTGGCTCTAGCCTCGGCAGCCTTGGTCACGATAAGTGATAACTCGAACCCCGGAATCCATAATGCTTGTATCTGCTGTAGTGTATTTAACTTACCAGAGAAAGGCGGAGCTGACTTTTAAATACGTAGATATTGTCTATACCACAAAGAACTTATCAATACACTTCAAATTAGAAATCTGCCGAACAATGCTGCAACCTTAGAAAATAATCATTTTGACTTTTTTTCGCGTTAAGGATTGCCTGTTGTTAACGTTGCACATATAAAATAATGTGAATTCTTCAGAATATACTTTTACGTAACAGAAGGAGCTCAACACATCCATGGACGGATGAAAATTTGTTCGTTTTCTGTGCTTAGAATGAGAATCATTATAACATTAGTATGAAGTCACATCATTCGTATTTCCCCACTCTCTTAAGTCCCTTCTTAACTGCTCAGTAATTGCTCAATTGCACCTTGTACGCTCCCACCACTCCTTCTTAATGCTGCAATATTCCTATCAAAATCGAAGAATCCCATATCATTCAACTGCCTTAATTGCTCGGCATATATTTCTTCAGGGGGTCTTATATCTGTAGGTAAAGATAGGTTGGGAGCCACTCCAGATCCAGGACCCATTCCTGAATCACCAGTTGGCCTAGATCCAGGTATTCTGCCTATAATGTCATTGATACCGCCAGCTTGCATCAGAGCAAGGGCTTGCTGTGTCATAGCAGGGGTTAATTGAGGTAATTGTAATGGATTTTGGGCGTTAGCAAAAAGTGAAAGAAAGGGATTTTGAAGGTTATTGTTTTCACCACTAGATGGTGTTGTTTGCCCATCAGTGTTTAAAACGGGTGGAATTGGTGCTTGAGTTTGCCCAAGTGGAGTCTGCCCACCAAGGAGTGCTGCAAGTACATTATGTTGAGCAAATGAATTGTTTGGCATTTGAGTATTATTAATTGATTCTGGTGTATTATCTGTGACCCCAGGCGCCGGAAAAGAGTTAGATCCTCCAGTTCCCCCTCCCACTAGCCTTCTCATAGCGGCGGCTTGGCGAATTGTATCTGGGTTTGTCATCATGCGCCTGAATTCAGGAGATTGAAACATTGCTCGTGCTTCTGGATTATCTCGAAGGCCAGGTATAGAGTTTAATAGCATGTCGACTAGAGCAGGATTGTTTAGAGCTTCATTCATCGTCTGAAGAAAATTGGGGTCTTCGAGTAGAGAAGCAACTTGGTCTTCGCTAGGCGGAGCACCCATCTATATCTATGTCAGTATCAGAAGATTAAAAGCTGGAATTACTAACTCCACCGTCAGCACCAAAGATTTCTGCACTTGGGAGCTGAATCTGGCCAGCATATCGTGCGCCAGTCAGGCCAGCAAGTGGGTTATTTGCAGTTCCCGCGGCCATGTTTAAGGGTACACCTGTAGGAATAGATCCAGAAATAGAAGATCCCGAGTTCGGGGGCCTTTGGGTAGAATTACTGGCAGCGCTTTTTACCATGTGAACTGTATTTCCATTCTTAATCTTGTATGTACTTAGTGTCTCTGAATCCTTCATTACTCTACCAGAATAAATCAGGCGCATACGATCAACAGAAACTTTCTCATAATCTTCACCTGAAAGTTTCGTTTTTAGATCTTGGACAGTCATAGTCTCTGCCGCAGTTATCGTATGACTCTTCTCGCCAGAAGTCTTGACTTTAAAAGTGATTTGGACATCACCTTCCGTATAGGTGATATCTTCTGACATGCTCAGGAGACTCCGTTTCAGAGGGAAATTGTTTAGCACGGGTTATATGGTTAAATATCGTGATGCTGTTGGAAATGATTCAAGGTGTGGAAAGATGATAGCCGTAATTTATGGTAATTTACCCAGAAAGTCAGAAATACAAGGATTCCCTTCTCATCTACAATCTCCACCCTAGCAAGACAAGGTTGAATTTTATGTAAACTAGTTTTATGTAAATTAACTATTGGGCTATGTTGTCTTCGTACACAAAACATGCAGAGGACTTACCGGTATGTACATACATCTATATATGTAATCATGTCGTATCTCCTAAAACTATGGTATAACATGATCTAGCTTAAATTTTAATTTCAGGTTAAATTCCTTGGTTTTAAACAAAAATACGAATGTAGATACTCTTTAATTCTTTAACATACTTTATTTAACTATTTAATATCTTCAAATATCTAAAATGCGAGGAGTCCGACTTAGGAGATTAGTAAAAGTAAACGTAGCAAGACAACTCTCCAGATGATAGACTAATAAAGTTGTAGGGTCCTTCCGAGCTAACTGTTACGGATCTCCCAGATCCAAAACCAAAAGAGGATCAATACTTGGTGGAAATTCACGCAACAGCGGCGAACTTTTTTGATATTCTACAAATATCTGGCAGGTATCAGTTCCAGCCTCAGCTACCCTGGATAGCAGGCTACGAGTTTGCTGGTGTTATTATCTCTATTCCTAAATCTACATCATGCGATAATGAGCCCAAGTTTAAAGTTGGAGATAGAGTATTTGGAGCTTCACAAGGTGCTTACGCCACAAAAATAGCTACTGAGGAGGATTCATTAAAGCCTATACCAGAAGGTTGGAGCTTTACAGACGCTGCAGGACTTTTTATAACCGCTCCCACTAGTTTCAGTGCACTTGTTCTTCGTGCTGGCATCAAAGAAGGGGATTTCGTCTTGATACACGCCGCTGCTGGTGGGGTCGGTCTGGCTGCAATTCAGATTGCTAAAGCATACGGGGCAACAGTAATAGCTACTGCAAGTACACAGCATAAACTCGAAATAGCAAAGTCTTTTGGTGCAGACTATGCAATAAATTATATTAACCCTACCTGGCCAGATGAAGTGAGAGCCGTTACGCCGGGAAAACGTGGGGTTGATATTGTTTTTGATCCGGTAGGCTTAATCGAAAAGAGCACAAAATGCACAAATAACAATGCCCGATTGTTAGTTGTTGGATTCGCAGCTGGATATATTGAGAAACTGCCTCTAAATAGAGTACTATTGAAAAATATCAATATTCTTGGTTTGTTTTGGGGGGCATACTCGAAAGATGAACCTACAATCGTGGATTCTGTTTGGAGTGGAATTTTTGATTTAATTAAGTCGGGACAGTTCAAGAGCACATCATTCACAGAAAACGATCTCGTGGGTCTAGAGTGTGTACCCGCTGCGTTAAAGGCTTTAGAAAATAGGCGAACATGGGGTAAGGTTGTAGTGAAAATTCCTCATCCCGAAAACAAAAGTAAACTATAAAAAGCAATTTGCAGAAACAATCTAGCTGAATACAATTATTGGATAATTTCTTAGGTTTACGGGCTATGGTCAAGTTCAGGAAATATATAGTTTTCAATAGATTTGGTACTTAATTCTGGATACGAGAAATAGCCTAATGAAGTGTGAAATCACATTTGACTACTTTAAAAAATATACATTCAAATCTTTCCTAAACTTCAGAAACTCCCTACTTTCTTTTGATCATATAACGCTGTAAATTAGTATACATTCAAGATGAAGATATCATGTAACGTGATAATTAAAAATGCTCCTTCCAGAAGGAGAATTTAACATCATCGGTTGTAGCTTCTTTACAAGCCCTCTTAATTCCAGGAACAGCGGCATTTGCACCTTAAATAAATTATTATAATAACTCTAAGATAGGCATAAGAAGACTTACCACAATAGTAAACACCAACACGCATTTTTGTGTTAGGTCGATATCCTCTTAAATAAGTGCCATCAGAAATACCATCACTCATCTTTTTAAACATTTTAGAGAAGTCAGGTCTCCCAAAATTCATTTTGGATTTAAGCTCTGTTAAAGGATCTACAGATGTTCCAACACTATGGAGGAATATATTCTGACTAGTATCATTATCTAATTTTTGTGTAAGATATGGATGAATCCGTAGAAATTCACTGCATTCTCCGGTAATTCGACAAGCTTCAGCTGATTGATCTTCAAGGGAAGAAAGAAGAACTTGGAACCATGCAAAAGATGTTGTGTCTTTGCAAACCCAAACAAATTCCACTCGACGTAGTATTTTAGGGGGATCCGGACTTCTTCTCATATGCCAAATATTTTTCAAGATAGATGCCCACGGAGTGACACCGATACCAGTACCAATTAGTACCGCAATTTCATTATCAAATACATCCTCAGCTGGAGCGCCATAGGGACCATCAATGCGGATTTCAGGCATGTATTGACCATGTTGAAGAGCGATATCATACATACTATTTGGATCTAGATCCTCATATAACTTCAGCTGTTCTTTTCCAGCACCAAAAGCTTCAGCAAGACTTCGTGTAAAATCACCCACTTGACGAACATGAACTGATATATAATTATCAAACGGACAAGACGTTATAGTAAATGGGTGCCATTGATGACGAGAAACATTGGGTACATTTAGAAATAACCATTGTCCTGCTCTATACTTCATTGAAGGTTTTGAGAATTGGATTTCTAAGGAATCTGTAAATTGATGAGTAGGATTTCATAAATATTGCTAGTTTATTACCTACCGTACGGATGACGTATAATTCGAACGACTTTGGTATCGCGTCTAGAACGAATTTCTCTGTATAGGCGATCTATCATATACAATCCACCTCCCCACATTTCCCATCGCCAGCCCTCATATCCAAGACAATGCTGCCAAAAATTATCATGATCAAAGGGAGAAAAGGGATCTGAAGTATCTCGAACAAAGCAGCCACTTGCGTGAGTGTAGAGGGCAATAAAAAATGGTATGAAGAGATGATGTGTGTACCAAAATGATTCAAAGGATTGTTGCCGTATTTTATGGTGAGCAGTTGTATACATTAGGAGCATGCAAACCAACATTATGTGACCAGTAATACCGCCAACTTGTTCGTAGTGTATTTGAAGAGCTGTTACTTTTCTTATTTGAGTCTTCTCGACATTGAAAAAGCTATGATCAGTTAATAATTAGGATTAATAAATCGTAGAGTTTGATTCACTTTGTATAATGGGCAATAACATGGAATGGTGTCCAGAAAACCATTGAGTACGCTACCTGGCGATGAAACCATTGAGATTCATCAAGTGGTATCAATTTAAGCTTAGGCCTTATATATCTTAAGATATTTCTGCACATTGGAAGAAGTATAATTGCTCCATCCACAGAAAGGACTAGACCAGCGCCCCTAGAAATCCAAACCGAAAATTTAAGAGTATTTAGACCTGCAAGTCTCGCGTCATTTTGTTGTTTTTTCCTTTTGGTATATCAGTCAATACAGATATGCCTCAACGGTAATGATACTACTCACCATCCAAATATAAACAAACCCACATGTAGTCCATGGAAAAGCACGTTAAAAAATAACTTCTGGCCCTGTAATTGCCTTGCAAGAATCGAAAAAAACCCCATGATGTAGAATTCCCCTAGCCCGCAGCTTTAGTACCAAAATAACGATGTCGGCCTGCAACGATTGACCAGAATTAAAATAAAAATTTACTAAAGCAGATCCAAGATTTTTGAATCTCAGAAAATGACAAAAATCATAGGTAATCCCTTAGAGCAACTTTTAAAGAATGAAAATTCACTGGAAAAAAAAAAGCGATAGACCCAGTAGAACCAGAGGCTAACTGGAATGAAAAAAGGAATGTCTTTTATTTCAACTAGCAGTGGCCAATATCTAGTATCTAATTGAAGTTAGAGAAGCTACCGATTAAAAGCCTAGATGGATAACAGTCGATGGATTATACCGATACCAAATGTGGTCAGGCAAGCCTAAACTAGCTCGTGCAGGTGTATGGAGGGCGTAACAGAAATATTTAGACGTAGGCATCTCATGAAACCTGCCGATTCATCTAGGAGGCTCTGAGAGATGACTCGTTGCCGTCAGAATTTTTCGCTTTGTCGATCCGAAATGCTCAACCAGAAAGGATGTAAGCAGCTATTTTGAGTTGGACGCAAATATTATCACATTTGTGAGATTCTAGCGTTAGCAATGTCGCGAGTAGAAATATATGCAGCTTCGATTGCATAGAAGATGTCGAAGCATGTCTAAGGTTATCGCCATGCGATGATTGTACGGTTACACCCAATACAAAATCAAGTGTTTCATTGATGAGACAAATCCTGGCAACTTGCAGGCAACCCCTATTCCTTGGCTCAATAAGCGAGTGGACAAGGCATTGGTTGATTTGAAGGTGAGACATACAACACCATCCTTAGAAAATAAATAGGTTAATGACCTGTTTGCTTCGATAAGCAGATTCCTACTTGAATATTAAAAGCCCCGCCTTGACATCCAACTACAATCAAGTAAAACCCGCCTTTTTTTAATCACAATTGTGATGCTATTTAGCTGTCTTCTCCAAAAAAAAAAAAAAAAAAAAAAAAAAAAAA
>QVIK01000170.1:0-33927 GCA_003957845.1 Oidium heveae | reverse complement strand
AAAAAAAAAAAAAAAAAAAAAAAAAAAAAAGAACCTATCAAGACCTCCAACAACAAAATATAACTGGCATAGCACAGTCATTTCTAAAGGTTAATTGCGAACGGATTTACTTTCTAACAATATAATTAAATCCAGTTTTTATCTTGGAAACTAAACTGAGCCACTGTACCAATAGACTTTTTGCCCAGCCCCCAAGCTCAGGAACATCACATCACCAAGAAGCAGCAGTAAATAAAAAAGAGCATAGAGTTGAACAATAGTTTAAGATATATAGGGATAGTTTCCTGTAAAGATATGATCACAGGCTCACCAACAAAAAATCGGAGGTGTGTGAAGTTAGTTAGTGTCTAGTCTATATTTGGTAGTTTCTTTATTTGCCTACAGGGAGGGACTAACAACGTCTGTCTGTATAAATATTCATTTGGGGATGACAACATGGATACATAGATTGTCGGCATGAGTTTACAAGCGAGTTTAAGCGATTTACGCGTGCAATATTATAGCTTACCTGTTCCTTGGGTTGGGCTTGCGATCGCGTCAAGAGAGAGCTCCTTGGCGTCGTCGGCGGACAGTAGTTAGTTCTACGAACGCTAAAGGCTGATAATAACGTGTCTTTCGCTCTCTTCTCAAATTGTAGCTTGGATAGCAAGCCAAAATAGGGGTAGTCTAACCTACAAAACTAAATAGTCGGATACGAATTTCGTATAACCCCTGTAACACGTGAATTTCACGCATGATTTGTAATTATGATCTTCACGAAAATGTCAATTTTTCTTCACAATCGAATTCGAGGCCGAACATGATTATTCGCTGAGTGCAAAATTACAATTTAGAATAGATATTAATTTCTTCGTGTCAGATTGGGAATTAATGTATGGTTTTCTATTAAATTATACGCAGGAAAGTGAAAGTTATGAGTAAAATTAAAAGCAGTGATTTTTCTGCTCGCAGGAATGGAATGGAAAAGCTGGTTTCTCTTGAGATGCACCTTTTTACCTTTTAGAAATTAGATAATAAAGTAAAAAGATGAACGTGACAGCTAAATCAATTAAGATTAAATTATTTGAAAAAGAATTGATGACAATATGGCAATGAATGTTTGAACATGTTGTGAAGTTGATGACTTCGCTGGGGGAATTTGGTTATTTATCGTGCTAGAAATTCATGTGTTACAGGGGTTTGAAAAAACGGGAATTTGTACGAATTTCGTATACGACTTATCAATTTTGCAGGTTTGACTACCCCTAATGTTCATTCAGTTTAAAATAGCTGCACATGGTGTTGTGATTGCATTATAGTATTAAGTACACTTGAGGTGGGCTACATTTGGCGAAGTTGATTCGCTCGCTTGTGAATTATGCTTTTTTTTTTTAACGTCCCGTGCACAAGCATAGCGCTCATAGAGCATGAGACAACCACAGAGTCTGAAGATATTGATGTTTTTTAAGTAGAACACGCATACAATGGATAGCATTCGCTGATACCACTACCTAGGTAAGCGGTGACTTGCACCCCAACCTCAACCGTGAGTATCCAACTAAGGGAAAAGTCTCAAAAAACCTTAGTCTATCCTAATATGCTTAATCAAATATCTTCGCCTTCTGTAGCGATGGTAGAAGGGTTTGCTGGACTCGAACCAGCCGTCATCCGTCTCAAGTGGGGCAGATGTTCAAGCTGCCCAATCTCTACTTGGAAGACCAGCCTGGATGGCTTACCGCTAAGTCATCCGACCCTGAATGTTACGGTTCAAATAAGAAAAGCAATGAGCATTTTAGTAAGTGACAGTAGTTTATTTTTCTTTCTATGGAGAACAAACTATCTAAGTCTAAAAGGCCCTTCTTATATATTCTAATCAACTATTTTTATCTTCCAGAATCAAACATGACAACATAGATACCCGTCCTGAGACTTGATAAGAATCTGTGTCAGCAAATACTCGTATCCTATAAATAGCATATTTTATGCGTTGAATTAGAGATAGACATTGCTAAATCACACATCTATTTTCAGGTTATTTTTAGAACCCCAATTTAGCAATTCGCTTATGCTAGCCAGCATAAGATGCAGGTCACCTTCGGTTTACTATCCGTTACACTGAATTATACTTTTTTTTTTCCAAGAAGTAATTTCTTGATTCTCAAAATGTCCCCTGCTTTAATTTCAATTAAGGTCTCCATCATACTCAGAGCACAGTACTATTAGAATGAAAGTTGCCTTCACATTATCACAATCTTCTTCCATAGGTCATTAAAATCAATGAAATGGTCTCTAAATTCTTGTCTTTTGTCCATTATAATTCTAAATTTAATGCAAGAAAGACATAACAATTGAACGTCGTTGCTTTTGTGATCATGAATAACCAGCAGTATCGACTTACCTTTTCCATAGTTTCAAAGAAGAAGTCAATTCAATCATCTGAGAACATTGATCCGAATAAAAAATGGATTTTTTTGTTTGCATTATGAATCAACAAACATCATCGAGGATTTCTTTTTCTATACTCACTATAATCAAGAGAGAAGTAGGAACGGACTTCTAGACGCACGTCATTATGTAAATAAGAAGTGCCCGGAAATTCTCCACTGTGATTCTAGTCTCGACAAGTTTCTTCACATGATCTCGTGAAAATGTTAATATATTATTCCTTTGACACGTCGAAATAAAACTTCAACTTTTTCTTCGCTCCAGATCCTGTATAGCGCTCACAATTTTAACTGCTACTAATAATAGTTGCACTGTGTACTTTCGAATGAGACAAACAAAGCTTAAACTATAGATCATATTGAAACGTCTCACTCGCAATTGCGACCTATGATTACACCAACACTAATCAATCAGTGTAGTAACAGTATACAGATTAGCTTGGATTTTGTTAAAAGAGAGATTCAATTGATATTTAGAAGAGTATTATATGTTACACTTTAGTTGTCACTTTGCAAAAATTGTCGACTCTTCAGAATATTTCTGAGTCACGAACGCTGCCACTAATAGAAACAAAAGGTATGATTCGGAACGGGAATCGAGTTATCAGAGTTCACAACCATAGGATAATCAAATTACAAATTACAATTAATCGACAAAATCTTCTCATTCATGTTTATCTTGTGTCGACTTGTGCTTCTCAATTTACTTTCAACCTCTTACTTATTAACATCATAACTCACAAGGTACCAGTTAATTTATTTCCCACGATTTGTCTCCTTACTCCCATACTCATTATTTATTGAGAATTTTGCTATTTAACTTTACATGTCGACCTATTGTCCCTTTCAATATATCAATATTAGTCTATAGCCAGTCGGTCCAAATACCTACATCCTTTCTTCACAAACATAGTTTCTTTTCGAAACACACCAAGAGTATATAAGTAATGACGGAAATTCCCCCATCAAATCTTGGATGGCAAGACTTGAAAAATATGCAACGAAAGGGATTTTGACGTTGAAACAACTTAGGATATTATTTGCAAGAATATGCTGAATGAAGATTACAAGTCTACAAGTCAGATGAGATTGATCAAAATTCAATCTTTGAATCATGTGGATACGATTTTAATAACTTTAAACAAATCGACCTTGAAAGACTTGAAAGAGACACAATCGTGAACCTCAATGAAAAATTGAGGCAAAAGAAGATACATGTGAGAAAAGAGGCTGGCATAAAAATTGCGCTTGCATTATCAGTAGGACTTACAATTTACTCAAAATGATCAAAGCAGGAACTTCAACCACCTCTACAAAGCCCTTTAACTAATCCTAAAGCGACTGACCCACAGCGTGAACTACAAAATAAACAACCTGTAAAAGTTTGAGCTCTCAACCTACTTCCCTCTCAATACCAGATGGTAGAAAAATTCAAACAAAAACAGCAGGGTTATGGTTAGGAACCCGCAAATCTCACAAGAAGGTATGACATAGATGAGAAATATGGCGGCACTAGCACAGAAAGCTTCAATTATAAACTCAACTTATTTCTAGAATCTTGTATTAGGGCTCAACTTGCAGAAAATGCACAATCATTAGCATTTCCGATCATGCTTACACTAACAGTACTTGCAACCTACTACTCTAGCTACCAGGGTGGGCTTCAATTTAAAAATAGAGCTGTTGATTCAAAAATTTAGGATCAATTTGAGGGAGAAGGATATAGACGATATGCACTTCTCAATTAGAATATTACTAGCCTCAGAACATAGCTTCCACAGCAACAGAAAAACGTGTGTATATACACACACATGCTACAAATGTAGTTATTATTTTCTGTTCCTGTGTGTTCGGTCTATTTACCTTATGCAAACAGATATGTAAACTAGTTATCGACACTCAAAAGAATTGAATGACTTATCCCCGGCGCAATGTTGGACAATACACCCACCAATTTTTCTCTTTCCCCTCCCCTTAATCACTCGACGCAATTGAATTCTCAGTCAGCAGTAGAAAACTCACAAACAAGAAATTGCTATAGTACGCAAAACGAAGTAAAAAATGGAACACCCAGTGCTATGTTTCAACCGTCAGGATTTGGAAGCTTCCACTCATCGCATCAACTTAATGCGGAAATTATATTGTCAAAAGATCTAGTTACGCACCAGGTACTTCTTGTAGAATTATCTAAGATTTACGAAGGTCTAGTCCAAAAATGGTCATGGAGAATGGAGCTTTGATGGCGACACTAAGGGCGGACAATAGATTACTTACGGACGAAATAGACTCGCTTCGTAGACAGACGCGTAGTACATATTTGGCACAAAGTATCCCAGACGCCTTGCCAAAAACGAGAAATGCCGAAACGATAAGGACAGAAAGAGTTGAGGATAATAGCACGCCGAGGCCTAGCGTTTCTAGGGAAAACCATGGACATTCTCGGCACACCCTAATTTCTAGACAAAACCGACAACAGCACCGCTGACGGCAACAATCGCAGCTATGAGTGTTCCAAGTGGAGAAAAGCCCATAGAGTTGACAAAGGTGGGAAATAGAAAAATACAAAGTAAACTTGTGCACAAGGTCTCTCCTTCACTATAGAGCGTAGAGGAAGCTAAAAGTAGGATTAAATTTCCTCGGTTTACTTAAGCCCCTCAAGCAACGAGCTCCACCGTTCAAGAAATTTTATACTCTCTGAACATGAAACTACTTAGTATGAAGTTGCCAGCACATCTAAGAATGATAAAATTAAGATACAACGATCGTGAGAACCTCACTAGACTTACGAGGGAACAAACGACAGCTGAAATAATGATATCAACTCTTCAAGAAGTTTTTCTCAAGACACTGCTTAGGCATGATCCTCATGTCAAGGTGTTAGAGGCTGTGCCCAGCCTTACTAAGGTTGAGATCTCAACAAACGTATACTCCCTTGCACGCAATCTGGAGAGTATTTAGTATCTGTTCCATCGCTATGTAGATAGTTTGTTCTGTATAGGAGAATATAGATTTCTTCTTAGTGGCATTGTGTGCGTGCATTGACCGTAATTCATTCGCCCCTTCACACAAGGAGGTATATGCGAATAAGCAAAAGATAGGACTGAAAGTACATGCTGTTGAGTTAGGACGATATTTTCCGAACGGAGGATTCGAACAAATCAAACAGGAAGTAGCTACAGGCCCAACAGCAGTGTAACTACCATTCGTTCCACGCTAGATTACTCATCCTGATCACATAGCAGTCGCTGCAAAAAGCGGCACACAACATTACTCGTCAATTAAAATAACGGTGAATAGTAACGACGAAACGCAGAGAATTTTCAAGCAAGGTATACTCATTGGAGGCAAGTTTCATAGAGCGGAGCCGTACATACCAGTAAGTCCGGATACGATATGTACGGTTTGCTGCCACTGGGGACGCACGAGACTTAGCTGTCCCAACCCAGATAGAATGCGGTGTGCGATATGTGCTGAAGCACACTTAACGTCAGCACAAAGATGCCCCATTGCAGGGTGTAAGACAAAAGAGGAAAAATACTGCAAAGCTCATAGTAGCTACAAGTGCGCGAACTGTGGTGGCAATCACACCGCCCGCGCATCCAAATATCCAGATCATCGGTGCGCCACTGCAGTTGAGAGAGCAGATCAGACAGAATGGAGGGAGAGGAAAAGAAAAAAGAAGAAAGAAAATCAGCCACATAGGAGGAGGAGGACTAAGATAGCAGCATCTATGGAGACTCTTTATACGATGATGAGAGAAATAAAGTTAAAGAGATGGACAAGATGAAGGAAGACTACACGGAAATGAATGAAAATTGCCCCAAGGCAATGCGAGGAACTCGAAGTGGAGAATCGTATCTTTCAAAATGCGTATAATACAGCACAATTATCAGAGAAACTGCGTAGTGTGCCAGACAAAGTTTCAGATTGGTAAAGAGATAGGAGCAGAGATACTATGTTTACAAGAACCGTATATAGGCATAGAGGTATTGACCCATCCCGCACACGACTTCAGATACGGTACATCAGGAGAAATGCGACAACAGCGGACTGTACTAGGAGCCAAAAAAGATGTTTGTGGAAAAATAATGGTCGAGACCAGATTAGACCTCATAGACTATCCATACATTCAGGTAGTCGATGTATAGGAGCTAGGCGAGAAAAAAAAGAAAAAGAGGCGGACACGAATAGTGAACGTGTCCTATAACTGGGAAGGGTGCGGGCAGTTATGGTAAGGATATACCGAGGAAAAAAGGAGAGCCACCCAATACGTAGACTGGGAAAAAGTAATTGAAGGCAGAATAGTCCTTGCGGGAGACTTCATGGCCCATAGTACATACTGGAATCTTGAGTGTAGACTACGAGAGCGAGCGCAAATCCTAGAGACGCTCATCGATGAATACGACTTAATTATCAATAATGACACAACGGTCTCCACTAGACCAAAGCAAACAGTAGAACACTCATTGATCGATCTTAAGATCACAACACCAGCCTTAGGATACGTTGCAGGATAGTCAATCGACCCAGAATACGCAACTCTGTCAGATCACGAACTCATAATCTTCGACCTAGAAAACTTAGACGTGTCAAAGGGTAGTATTAGGTCAAGCAAAGAGACCACAGGTTGGGCGCTAAAAAGCTTGACTTTGGAGCAAGAAAAAGCAATGGAAGAGGATTGGAAGGTAATTGTAGCGGGCCGCTTAGATGTAGTAGCAACAAGTAGTAAAGAAGAGCTGGATATGGAGGCTCTTTGAGCAATATCGAAAAGAAAGTAACTAGCACCTGGTCTCGTACGTAAGATACAAATCGCCGTAGTCCAGTCAGTCGCCCTCTATAGAGCCGAGCTATAGCGGAGGAATCAAAATTCTTGGGCACAAGATCATCAAAAGATAATAAATAGTCAAGGACGTACTATTACAAGTATTTTTAAATCAGCACCAAGCGAAGTTATTGTAAAAGAATCCCGACTACTTCCAGTAGTAACGTTATTGATCTACTGGCAGCGCCGCTATGCCCACCGTGTACTATCTCTCCCACAGGATAACAATAGCCGCGAAATACTTCTAATCACACTTCGTGTAGGCGATACACATGCATAGCCCGGAGAAATTATGACCAGCGATTGAGATTAGATTCAAGATTGAAAAGTTCAGAAGCTTGGTCAACGTTTGGCTAACATGCCGAAAGGTGGCACTAGTGTGGATACGTCCTACGGTTTTGAGCATACAGAGCGTATCCATTTGACAACCTCCCCGGGTGAAGTGCAAATGTTAGGATCAAGAGATCTAGCTATAAGTAAGATGCAACGAATGAAATCTCTTTTTGGACTGACGGATCTAAATTTGAATACCATAGAGCGAGGCCTGGCGTCATATGGAGAAATTATCCAGAGGGATGGTTGTGTCGAAAAGTATATCTTGAGATAATAAAGAAGTTTTCGACGCAGAACTTTATGCTGTTGACCAGGCCTTAGATATAGCACTACGCGAAGGGTGGACCCGGAGGAGATTAGAATCTTGGGAGTCAAAGAAATTCCTTGATAAAATTCATATCTAGCTAGACTCCAAGACAGCTATCGAAAGATTACAACACCTCAGACCTTTTGTAGGACAGTGGTTAGTATGCCGAATACAAGAACATATATAAGAACTGATGAAATATGAAGTTTCAGTTCATATTCACTGGGTACTGAGAAATGCAAGTATCGAGGGGGACGAGTGAGCAGATTAGACAGCAAAAGAAGCAGCAATTCAGGGGATGTGCACACGAGATTAATTCACCTCTCTTTCACCCCTCTTTGACATATGACCAGGCTGATCACGGAACATAAGTAGAAAGAGTGCCACAAATAGCCTAAAATAGAACACAGAAAACGGAAACCGAAAAGTAGAAGCACATTCTTAATTTAGAACAACAATCAGGGTCTAGATAAAAAAGTTGCAGGGACCACAAAAGCGCTAGCAAGCCGTTACTATCAATTGAAAGCAAGCCATGCATTCATCGCAGACTTCCTTTATAGAATAGGAAGAACCAATTCTAGAAATTGTGTGCACTGCTCACATGCAGTGTCACAGACGGTAAGGTACTTGTCAGATCACGGGCTGACAGTGTATCGTTTAGACGAGGAAGCGAAGAATTAATAGGGGATGACAAGGACTGTGTTGGCTGACAAGGATTATAATTGTTGACAAGGAGGATAATTTATAAAACAAGGATTCAAGGGTTCAAGGGTTCAAGGGTTCAAGAGCGCTAGGGAACGAGGAAAGTAGTAGTATTTCTAACATATAGTAGATTTCAAAGAATTCAAGAAAAGACGGAAGACAAAGCGTGAGGAACCAACCTCTACACTAACGCTGGACTATATACATAAATCTATGGAATAACTTATTATCAAACGACTGAAAATAGAAATAACAATATCAGAAATATCCATATCGGTTTTAGAGCTACACGAATAGAAACTCAAACCAGGTCTAAATATAAAGGTATCAGTCACCAGATTAGACACTAAGGCTGAGTAATGAGACATTTAGGTGTAAATGATTGAGTCAGGAAATTGATTCCTTACAGTACTTATCACTGGAGTGTCGGAAGTGCAGACAAGACCGAGACTCAATGTGTACTCAAATGAAAAAAGGTGACAGCATAATTGAGGAGACAGAAGCTAGGTTACAAGTGATCTTTGCTGACCAGAAGCTATAGCTACCATACTAAATTTTATCAAGCGTACAGGTCTAGATAAGAAGGTAAATGATGACGATACACAAAGTAGAGAACGTTCTCGACGAGAGAATATAGATATAGCTGACTTAGATGATCATGTAGATCCGTGACAACTATAAAGTAAAGCAGAGAGGAGTAAGTGAGGTAGGTTTCGCGCTATTGAAGGTGGTATTGTAGAAAAATAAGGAGTACGAGGAATGGGATGTTACGGGCTGTTGCCCTGGTGATTAGATCCGGAATTATCCGGCTCTAGCCTTTTTATGCTTATGTAATAATTCGCTTAGTGACGCAGCTTAGTTATTTACTTTTGGTTTGTAAACAAGATCTTTTCCCTTAGGATAGAATATCAACATATTTTGGACATATATTCACTAACAGTAAACATAAATGAACCTTTAACATGGGCGTATCCTACCAGGACTGGGTCCCTTAAATTGAATAATAATAATAATAATAGCTTCGACAGAATAAAGATATTCCAAAAAGCACTGTTTTCAACGATATAGTCGAACATTCATGACAGATTCAGCGTGGCTTGGATCAAGAATATCAATCTGACTCAACTCTCAGAAATAAAATTATTACCACTTTTAATAATATAGCTATATTTAATCTTGCCGATCTAAAGCCTGCTACAGAAAAAACTAATTTAATCGAAAATATTCATGGTACAATTGAAAATAGCGAGATAATTGTTGGAGCCGAAAAAATTGAAACTATTGACCCATTTTGATATACCCTCTGCATATTATACTGACCGCACCCTAACACCAATTCAAAAGGTCAAAGAACTGATGAACTTTTTGAACGAGGAAGAACCAGTGTTTTTATGGGATATAGCTATACTGAAAACAAGTAGCACGGTGTATACCTTCCATAACTAGGATATACTTTTATAACTAGTAGAGTCACGGTAATAGAACATTTTAAGGGAGGTACAATTAACTTGCGACCTAGAATTTGCGCTGCTGTTTCACAGAAAATAGCAAATATATTTAAAAAAATCTCAACGTCGAGGACAGTCAAAAGCTGAACCACAAAAAGATCAAATTCAAATTGCACTAATTTCAGTAACTCCAGAGATTAACAAGAAAAATAAATAACTTAAAGACGAAGATGACAAATAATTAGATCCACAAAATATGATATCCCTTACCAATGTCAATACAAAGTCCAGATCTACAGAATTACCAAAAAAAAATAGTAAGGAGTGGGGTTTTGTTCATAATCTTGCTGACCCTTGGCTATTTACATAAAAACAACAGCAGATTGAAAGCAACCAAACATCTCAGAACAGATGGTAAACGTGAACTCCCACGTTACTTTTCATGATCTAAACGGCGACTGGCAGAAATATATGACGAACTTGATTTGGAACACGAAAATTGTCATCAAAAGATTACAAGGGCATTTGTGGCAAGCCTCCTAGACCATAACCTGACTTACTCGATTGAAAAAGCTTTTGCAGTAGAACAAATTGCTGGTACTCGTGTACCTTAAACTTATGCTAAAGCTATTAATTGTCAGATCACAGATATTCATTGGAGTATGTCACAACCCGTGGCTCAGACATATGTAGTCATATCGGGTTATCCGTTGAGGATTGTTAAGTGGATCATACAGGAGTTATTAATACAGTAAATGGACTTTGATACCAGGAAAATAAACACCGTGAAATACACATAAATACTCTTTGTTTTGTAGCTTAGATCATTAGCTTTATTAAATCCTTATATTCCAAAGTCTTGCTTGTTGTGCATAACTTATATCACAGCTCATAACATTAATTATCCAGAATTAGGCAAGGAATGGAAGTTTGCAATGTTGCAACAAATATAACTGTTGGGCTAAAATGGCACCAGAAAAGAAATTTTCCCACCCTATAGTGCCAGCCTAGTGTCAACTAGATGGGCTTATACTATTGTAAGAAGTGGTATTTAGACAGTGGGGGCAAGGAGCAAGGAGTAAAAAGCTAAGAGATGCCATCCTATATGATACACGAGATAGATGCATTACCACTCGATCACTCAAAAGGCCAGACCAGAATCATAGAACACTATGCTCTGGTAAATCTCCACACACACACACACACACACACATATATATATATATATATATATACTCTACAAGAAAAGGCAATCCTGTCAACAATCAAGCTTAATTCAGACGGCTCTGTTGAAAATTTTAAAAGCAACAATATGTCGTTGGTGGATTCAGTCACATTTATGGAGTAGACTATACGGAAATATTCACCTCACCCCAACAGTGCGTATGGATATATTGCTCTTATTTTTAGCTAGAATTGCAAAGGATAACTTTGAATGCTTTCATTATGATATGAAGAAAATGCTTTTACAGAGTCTCCACCTCAGAGAGGACATCTATCTGTCACCTCCTAATGGAACATCTGTATGAAAAGTCTATGCACTAAAGGCACTACGGAGTTTGCATGGACTATAGCAAGTAGCCAGATATTGGAATCAACTCTGTAAAGAATATCTCATGGAGTGGGATTTTGTTCAAAGTTTTGCTGACCCTTGCCTATTCACACACAAACAACGGCAGATTAAATGCAAATAAAATTTACTGCTAACTGAATGTAATCAACTCTACTAGGACTGGAGTTGATTATTAAATTTTTAAAACGACTATAAAAGGGTTGAGAATTAGCACAGTGCAAGAATATGACAGTTAAATTTTTGTAACAAATATCCGTTCCATTGGAACGGGTTTTACTAGTCCTATATAATTTATGTTCATTTAACGCAATGCAGTAAAGCTTAGGTGGACTTGTGTTGTATAATACATCTAAGATAAGATGAAGAATCACTTTTTAGTTTTTCGTAAATCTCAAAACTTTTAACCATCATCAGAATAGCAGACTTCTTATCTTTTTAAATCACCAGTCGTCATCGTCATCTCTTCCTCTTTGCATAGCAGCCTGTCTTGCCTTGAGTGCTTCGGCGAGGCCACCAGCCAAACTTGGCTGCGGTGTGCTTCGTTCACTTGCTTTGCCGTTTGTATTAATACTCATGGCAGAGTCACGTGGTGTTTGAATAGAGCCAGGCTTGCGTCCAGATACAGGTCTTTTTGCTGGTGGGACAGGTGGAGTCGGTTTTGCGCGAATAACTGGACCATTCCCTGTGCTATTAGGTGGGGCTACAGGTGTTGGTCGAGATATAGGAGCAGGTGTTGAAACTATTACTTCTTTCTTTAAATAAGCTGTAGGAGCCCAGCCTTGCTGTCTAGATGCGTTCTGAACTAACCACCAACCTGTATCTACTTTAGTATATACTAATACGAATTAGGATGATTCTTACCATTATTCTCCTTTTGTATGATTGTAAGAAGTTCATCCTTTCGAACGGTTATTTCATTATCACTTTGTCCAACGAAATCATATAACACACGATATTGGGGTTCTTTTTGAGTTTGTGCCGTGGCCGAAGCTGGGGGTGGAGGCGGTGGAGGCGGCGGACGTGCCGCTTTACGATCAGATAAATGTGATAAGTTTGTTTGTTCCTGTGTTATTTTTGCTTTGACTTCAGGTGGATTGGGTATATTTCGGCTTATAGAAGCACTTTTAACTGGCTGAGGGACTATTTTATTGAGGTTGGTATTCTTATTTGTATTTGTCAATCGTGAAGGGCGTCCTGATGGTCCTCCTGGTTTGAGCAAACGACCTTTGGTGAAAGGCTTAGCAGGAATAGGCTTTCCCTTTGGCATCGGTCGTGATGTAGAGTCTGGAGGTTCACCTTTACTAGTGTGTATAGCGCCGCTTTTGTAAAAATCGATTCTTGTCGTCGAATCCTTAATGACTTTGATTTTTTGCATTTTATTTGGTTTCTTTGCATACTCAATATTATCAGCAATCTTAATATTAAAATTATTTGCTGTTCCTCTTTGTATATATGTAAGTAACTCAGTTTTCAAAACACAATTAAGAAGAGGGTCGGGTTCTTGCGCTGAGCCGATTCCTAATGAAAACCAGTCATCACGACACGTCGAGATTCCTACAAATTTTATGGAGCCAAGAGATATTGATCTTTCAACTATTATTCGAGCCTGCTTATTAATTACTTGCTGCGCAACGATGTAGAAATTTCCTTTGGTCAGCAAAAGAATCCGAGGAGCTGGTTTACTAGAGCGACCGAATTTTGTCTCCAAAATTTCCCCACGACAAGAAAATAGGACGGTTTCATTAGCTGGTAAGTCTATTGATGAGCGTATTCGCGAGCCAGGTCCACTACTTGCATTGACCCCAAGATAGTCGCCCATAAATCTTCTGGAACCAAGAAGACTAAATCGCCTTCTCTCCTTCCGACCCTGAAGAAGTTTATGACCTTTTTCTCGCAAAGCTAAGAGCTCAGCTCCGACCCTTTTTTCTCTCCAAACCCTTTGAATACGGGTTGCGGCTTCAATCCTGACTCTAAGATAGGCACGCCATGCTCGTTGGATCCGAATAGCCATGTTATGCCAATAACGATCACGTATATTTTCCAAAGCAAAAAGGGTCTCTGGTGACTTGATAAATGTTTTACTAACCCCCATCTGATACTCTTCTACTGGAATACTGGAGGATTTTAAGATCTGGATCGCACCAGATTTAGCATCCCCTGTCCACGTATAATCTCCAGCATAGGATGTCTCGGATGAAAGTAGATAGAATCGCTCCACAAACTTCTCGAAGGTCTGGCGGTAAGCAAAACCAGCTCTTCGAATTCGAACGTTTTCTTGAAGCCCGAGATACTTTACCTGATGCATGACATTTGGAACATTATATTCGGTCGGTGATTTATTCTCATTTGGTTTGATAGTTCGGATATATGAAGGTTGTGCTTTCATCAGAGTTGCAACAAGATCATTTGCTGAGCCTTTTATTTTGTCACCAGCTGATGGTGGCTGTTTACGATTATCCTGATCTACTTTATTAGGGAAAAGGCTATGGAGGAATTGATTTTGACTTTTCATAAAAAGATTTAGGAGACCCTTCAAAAGTTGATCTTTATTCTTATCAGTTATGCCTTCAACAGTATAACTCACATCACCAGCATAATGCTTTATAATAAAATTCCCTTGCCTTGGAGATAAGTGAGGATTAGACATTGCACTAATAGACGTCATAAATGTTCTATCGCACGCAGCGGGATCAGCATGTGCAGTTTTGGTTGCATCCTTCATGGCAGAAAAAACACCTGGTGGTCGGACCGATTCAATGAGATCACAAACTATCTTATTATCGAAATACTTGATTGGCGTCCATTGAATTTTTTCTCGGGCATACTCTTCTTGCTCCGTTTTTAGTGTAAGTTGAATAAAAATTTGTTGTAATTTTTCGTTGACATAGTTTATACAAAGCTGCTCAAAACTGTTCTTTTCAAAAATTTCGAAGCCATAAATATCAAGAATTCCAATAGTGTTCTCAGTTTTTCCACGGGCTTTCAATGAGACATTCACACGTTTGACAATCCAATCAAAGAGATTATTGTAGATTGCTTTTGCAAGCGCATCTCTTGTAGCAGTCGCCTGAGCAACGTTAGCGGGTGATTCAATTATCTCGCCGTTTCTTGGGGTTAAAATTCGAATTGTAATCGCTGATATAAGCTCGCTAGGTTCTACCTCTAGAAGGTATGCCAAAAAATCAGTAGTTCCTTGATCTTGAACTTCAGCATAGCCCTCTTTATTTTCTATAAATGAAACATTCCCAGTCCATAGAATAGCCGCAAGCATTCTAAATATCTCGTCTTGCTCAGGTTGGGAAAGCCCAATTATATTCATTGATTTAAGAGTGTCTGCGTAATCTGAAATATCGTCTATGCCATCAACATCTAGACACTTGGACTTACAAGTGTATGCATATGCATCTGGCGTACGGATTCCATAATTTTGACGATACGTGCTTGAAGCTCCCTTTGAAAATTGATAAAAGATGTGAAAATTTCTTTCATTAATTATTTGTCCCACTACTCTTGATTTTTCAAGAAGGTAATTTGTGATATCTGCACCCACTGGCTCGCCCTGGGAATTAAACTGTAGCTGCAAATATTTGCCGAATCTTGAAGAATTATTATTTCGAAGAGTTTTTGCATTTCCAAAGGACTCGAGGAGGGGATTTGTAGCTAAAACCATATCCTTAGTCTTTTGTATGGAAGAGTTTGAGCCTCCAGATACATTAGCAATATATTGCATCAAACGTTTAGCAGCTTCTGTTTTTCCTGCCCCCGACTCCCCTGAGATGATCACGCATTGATTTTCTTTATATGCTTTCATGTTATAATATGATGATTCGGCTACTGCAAATACATGTGGCGGCATCTGATGAATGATAATTAGAGTAGAGATTGACGCCGAAGTAATCCTCTTAACTTACCTCAAGTCGATTCTTACCTTTGTAACTGTCCAAAATATCCTCGGTGTAATTACCAACTACCAATAGAGTCAATCGCAATTCATTTTTCTTGGGCGATATATCATACGATCACGGAAGGGATTGACAGAGACCAGAACATGTCCAATATATGTCTATTTCGTCGGTCAGAGTTAAATACTGTAAAGTTTTTGAGAATCTGAATGGAGATCACGCAAAGAATTGTCTTACATAAATTTCATTATGTTCAAATCTCTGTTTAAGATTATCATTGATTGCTTCATTTGTTACCTTACTTATCAAAGTAAGGTCTGAAACTCCCACTTCCTTTCTCTTTGACGCATCGAATGTCGCCTTTTTAACATTCGGTTTACTCCCAATAGCTGTATTACGACTTGCTCCCGAGGCATTTCCAGCTTTGTCTCCCTTTGTTCGACGGCTGACTCCCTATGAAGGAATAAGCTACTGAGTATGTTTGGTAGAGTTGCACACATCTCCTCACCATCTTGAATCTCTCTGATGATTCTTTCCTTACCCCATAAGTGCCCTGAACTACATTCCACCGTTGGTCGCACAAGTCACACTGCTATCTTAATTGAATAAGAGCTGCAATGTATCAATGCAAAAGTAATAATTTATTGTAGGATAATATACCTTTGACCTGTGTGGATTGATCTGATATCTCTTAAACTCACCGGTAATGTGGGGCATTTAGATTGGCGAGAATGCCGTGAGTGTTGACTCACACCAACCACCCTTCATACATGACACAAAATAGTCAATTAGCTGTTAGGAATGTGCTACCAACCCACAAGACATATGCTAATTTTCTGTCTCGTTTTTGAATTGAATGTTTCCAATTTGACCTAGCTACAAGCTAGTTGAGAGATACAAAAGAAGGCTGTGAGAATGGACCATAGTTCCCGCCCCTCCCCCTCCGCTGGTAATTCCCCCTGTTACTCATTGCAGCAGCTGTGGGTCTACTAGCGCTGTGTCCTAAGGAATTTGGAAGGCGGTGTAATTATAGATCATTGAGAGACAATATTAATTTTTAGGGCCAAGCTAATTATCAAACCCCTATGCACTATTCATCTAAAGGGTAATTTTTAGTAAGAATGCTTGCCCAACTGCCTGGTTTTGGTCAATCAGAGCTCTATTCCATTTAGCATTATGTAATAGTTCAACAAAATTTATCATCATTGAAGATATAAGATATTAATGACTGATTCAATTGAAACATCCTAAGAATCTTAAGCTTCTTCAATGGAATCGAGACACCATTAGTCCACCATTCCCCCAGTTCCCCCAACATCCAATTCTTCTCCCCAAATCGTGTCACTATCACCTCCGTCAAAAACTCCACCGTCAAGTAAGATAGACCTAGGTAGACATATTTCCAAATTTGTTGCCCCATCTAAGCGCCTAACATTAGAAATACCTCTTCATACTAGCTGGAAAAACTCTGATACTGCAAATGTTTTCCTTCCACAGGAACTTGCCGAAATAATCGCGAACCGAAAACGTCGTGAGCATGCGTGGTAAGCGCGGCTTATAATATGCTCAACTGTGATCAGTAGCATAGATAGTACTTTAGCAACTTTTACTAAACATGAAGAAAAATAAGAAGTTGCACCATTTAAGGCGTACCTCAAATATGCAGTAATATCGAACTTTGCCGAAGCAGATTCGTCCTCCCCTCCACCTCGTGTGCTAATTCATACAAGACCAAATTAAGGCAACGGAAATGAAAGAAATAAGGGAAAAATTAAGGATAAAAACTTATCAAAGATAGCAGTCGCAACACCTCGTATCACTTTTAACCAAAATCCAAATCTAGGTACAAATAAAGAGTGAGAACTACAAAGAATCATTAGTCATAATGATAGATCCTAGGCTTCTGTAGCGCGTAAATGGCAGACAAAAGGCTGTTCGACTTCTACAAGATCATGAATGGCGAAATCTATCTCCTACAGTTTATGCGAGGTAATTGTTAAGATACTACAAATTTCACCATCTTTTATTAGGAAAATCAAGCCTGTCCACTCAAGATTTGCCCAAATCCTTGCGACACAGAAGCTCGTGAGACTATCCTGAAAGTAAGAAACGGCCTCGTCTTGTAAGGAGCAAAGTTGGAACCTGCTACTTACTGGGTTCCAATTTTAATTTGCACTGTACCATCGTCTATTTGCATAGAACAAGGTCAGATTGATGTTAATAATTCAATACTTGCTGATGAGATAGAGTGAGTCTGTTCTATTAGACCAGCTTACCTGAAACTCTACGGACAGAATAACATCAATGCGCCACATAAAACATGGATGGCATATTTTACTAATATTCCACGTGTTGGATTGAGAGCCTTCGATGAATCTGAAATTGCGAGGCCTTTCAAAAAGTAGCAACTTCTTGAATTTTTTAAACGCTGCAATGGTCACCATCCGGCTAAGAATTGCTCAAGAGCACCGTCGTGTCAAAACTGTGGCTCTACCAATCACTCTGTAGATGTATGCATAGGGGCTACTAAATGTAGAAACTGTGGTCGCCCACATCGTTCTGACAATTGCAGATGTCTAGCCCGGCCTACCCGCTCTGGAGCACCCCCTAAAAAACAAATGAAGGTATATCACCAATAGGGAGATAGAGAATACCAAGCAATCCTTTGGGCCAAAGCTACCGAAAAGTCTGCTGCCCTGGCAGAAAACAATAATACGTATTAAATTACACTTAATAATTTAGCGACTATCCTTAGCTTATTCACCTGCAAGTTTGACTAGCTTACTTTCCTTTTGTTAAAGAACTATTAAGAAGAATTCTTAGTAGTTTAATTGAATATCTAAAGTAATTTTTGATTTCAAATAACAAATGACAATCTGTTAATACGCTTCCATAAATATGTTTCCGTAAATATTATGATAATAATATGGACTTAACAAACAGTCAAGATTCAGAAGTCGATGGTGTCACTGATAACGTTCCTGCTTCTCCGTCGAAAACTCGACGGGTGGCGCCTTGCGATTATCAAGGGCAACCCGCAGCGTTGCCATCCCCTCTAAAATGTGTTCAAGTTTATATTAATCAACTTCGGAATGGGGGGTTACTACACTAGACAAAGCGTTAGCTCGTGGCTAAGAACTAAGAATTGGTGTTTTATTAATTCAAGGACCCTGATTTTCTGACCGTACGAAGACACCAATATTATGATCTTCATCTTCCATTCGGAGGAGATAACATTTGACCTCTGGTATTAACTTATATAGGAAAAGATATTAAAAGAATATCCTTATAATGCAGATACCCGCTGTGTCTAACAGGTGGCTACTGCTTGGTAGAAGTGAATGGCATCATTTTTTTAAATGTTTACAAAGCACCACACGATTCTAGTGCTGTGTAGCCACTTCTGACATCAACTTTTAGAATAACTGTAATTGGAAACTTTAACTCTGTTTACTAGACCTGACAGCCTAGCGCAAGAAGCTATTATGGTCAAGGTGAAGAGATAGAAAGGTGAGCCGAGGTACACAATCTTACTTGCCTCATAGTAGGTGGGTAGACACTTCGTGCCGGAAACACTTTAGACTTAGCATTCACGAATATAAGTTAAACTATGGATTGTGTCTGCACTGAAAAGTGCATGACTAGCGACCACATACCTATATCTAGTTTTGTCCCCAACCACAAAGCATCAACTACGATTTTATCCACGAATAGTAGCAAACTTAAAGTCTCTCTAGCAAATCTACCTCAATTCACACGAATAATTTCGCAATCGCTGCCCCCTCTTAGACCTTTTGAGACGACTAAAGAGATGGATAAAATTGCCTAGGACATACCTTGGGCATTAGGAAGTCCACTTAAGACAGTTGGTAAGTGTCCTAAGTAAGCGAAGTAGAAGATGTGCACAATGGTAGACTGCTGAATGTAGGTTCGCCCACCTGAATTATAGTGAAGCAGTGGAGGAATCTGTCCGGACTGCACGAGCGAAGACACTAAGAGCTGTAGTTGCCTCAGCAAAGAAAGAACTCTGGAAACGAAAGTTGAAGGATATAAAATCCTCACGAGATGTTTACAAAATTATGCGTTGGGCGGCTCCTAAACTCGCCAGCATCACCCCTCCTCTTCGTCATGAAGGGCGTTTTATAGTAAATCAGTAATCCATTTATCATATTTCACCCATCATAGACCCTTTCATCTCGTATCGTCGTTGAGCTGGTTCGCTGTGGGCCACCAACACGATGGAGAACCCCCCCCTCCCTCCCAACAACAACAACACAATCCCATGTCCAAAATCCAATATATCAGCAAGCTACCAGTTAGAAGCAGAAGCTGCGAAATTTGGAAGAGCTACAGCAGGTGGAGTAAAACACGCAACGAACGATTTCGTGCCCAGCTCATTCGTAACAGAAGGGTACACGGCACATAGCCAGAAAACATCCCAACAAACCGTGCCGGTAAGCGTCTCGATGGAGGCTATCAAAACGATGCTACAGGATATGTACAAAGCGATAACGGAAAAAATAGTAATGGAAAATGCGGCAATGTTTACCGCACTTAAAGTAGAAAGTTATTTAGTCAAGAAGGAGCTCGAAGATCTACGCAGAGAAGTTAGAAGCACATGCCTGAGTAAGAACATCCCGATAGAAATACAAATGGGCAATAGCGAGAGTACTCCACGACCGTCACCGTCACCGACGTAGCCACAACCGCAACGTGGAACATCAACGAATATTGAACCGCACAGCCAGATAAGACACCTATTTCCAGAGCGACCCGCAACAAGGATTCAAAAGGAAATCCACATAATGGCCAGCCTAGTCTCATCATATACGTCAGACAAAACGAGTACTACTGATTAGCAGAAGGTCAAGAGAAAGGACCATAAGAAAGCAAAGGGAGTTGAGGGTATCCAGCCCCGAAGAAAAACGTGGAAGAATCTCAGAGACGCATAGTATCTCTCAGAAAACCTGGGAATCCAGCTAGATCCTCTTTTACTGCCCAAGAAATACTACACGCAGTGAATATGAAGCTCCTCAACATGAAAGCACCTGCACATCTCAGGCTAACGAAAATGTGGTATAATGAACGAGGGAACCTTATGGGACTCACTACAGCTCAGACTACCGCGGAAGCAATAATACCTCAATTTAAGGAAGTTCTATTAAAAACAGCCTTGCGATTCGACAGTGACGTCATGGAAGTCAATGCTAATCAACAGTGGATAGGCCTGAAAGTGCATACGGTTGAGCTCGAACGATACTTCGTGAATGGAAGACCAGAACAGATAGCGGAAGAAATCGCGGCAGGCCCATCCGCGATGCAGCTTCCCCTCCCTCCTAGATGGTTATCGTCAAGTGAATGAATGGAAGAGATTACCAATGCAGCCGTGAAACAGCATTCGTCGATCAGAATTACGGGTCGTACAGTGCCTGAAGCAGAGAGAATTATCAAACAAGGCCTACATTTTGGGGGACGCTTCCACAAAGTAGAGAAGTACGTTATGATCGGGCCAGACACACTGTTCCCTACCTGCTGCCACTGGGGCCATACCACTCATGAGTGCCCAACACCAGAGAAAGCACGATGCGGTATTTGTGCTGAACTACACCTTACAAACGAACATGAGTGCCCAATAAGGAGATGCAAAACGGCTAGAGCGAAGCTATGCACGAAACATGGGAACTTAAAATGTGCTAACTGCGGGGGAAGACACATGGCTAACTCAAGTGCCTGCCCAGACTATAGACAGGCTATTGCTATAGCAAGAAGTGGCCGAGAAGAATGGAAGGTAAGAGAGAAGGAACATGAGTTCAAGCAATCAAGCCTGGAACAGGGACAGAATATGGACGAAAGTAGTAGCGAAATGGATGAGGGAAATACTGTAGAGAGCAAAACGGGGGGATCCAGAGAGCTTGATACAGAGATGGATGGTGCAGTGGAAGATTCAGATGAAATTGGTAGCGATGTCTCGCTTCAATATTTGTGATGGTAATCCAACATAACTGTCAGCGCAACTACGCCGTATGTCAAGCCACCCTCCAAGTAGGACTAGACATCGGTCCGGAAATATTGTGCCTACAAGAACCATTCCTAGGTGGGACAGGTATGGTACATCCCACTTATGAATTTCGATTTAGTCCGGTTGGGGAACTCCGACAGCAGAGAGTCGCAGTGGGAGTAAAAAAGGATCTCGGAGGTAGAATAATAGTTGAGAATCGCTCGGACCTCATTAGTCACACAGCGTGCGCTGACTAGCCTAAAGAAGGTTCACGTATGGTTGGATTCTAGAGCAGCCATAGCACGTGTCCAGCACTTAGATCCAGGAGCAGGTCAGTGGTTGGCTCACCGGATCCATGATAAGAACAGAGGCCTGCAGGAATATGAAATTGAAGTAGAAATAAATTAGATCCCGGAACATTCAGGAATTGAGAGGAATGAACTCGCTGATCAAGCTGCTAAACAAGCTGCAAAGAACAGTCGACCGTGTAGAGAAAGGTTTATATCATTAGTGTGACGGCTTGCTAGCCGATTAATACCTGTAGCATGCACTAGTTAATGCATGCCTAAATTGTGCACATAACAAGGATAAACTTTTGTGCTGAATAATCGAGTGGCAGGGATTAGCACTTCGAGAAGTACACAGACTAACGATTTGGAAATAGAAAGAACTCGATAGAACAATATACTCGAGTGTAGTTAAGTTAGGTGGGAATTCTATTCTCTTTAAAACAAGATACTCACAAATATCTTTATGTATAAATACTTAGTTAGGTCTACTAGACATTTTCTCTCCATAGTTAGATCATAAAATATCATCTTATACATAAATGCCTATAGCTTTTATAATAGACCGTGACAATTAGCGCACATAGCTCGACTAATAGCTGCTTGATAAGAATTATATTCGTGCAAGCAACTCTCCAGCGGGAGCCCCGGTATTGTTTGTAAAAAAGCCAGGAGGAGGATCACGCTTCTGCGTTGACTACCGAGCTTTAAACTCCATAACAAGAGCTGACCGTTACCCACTCCCTCTGATAAAAGAAACTCTAGCAAAGTTGAGCAAAACAAAATGGTTTACAAAATTAGACGTGAGAGCGGCCTTTCATAAGTTACGAATTAAAAAAGGAGACGAATGGAAGACCGCGTTTCGCACTAGATTTGGCTTATTTGAGTGGTCAGTGATGCCATTTGGGTTGAATGGAGCCCCAGCTACATTTCAACGATACATCAATGAAGCTCTTCGCGAGTAACTTGATGAATTTTGCTCAGCTTATGTTGATTATGTCCTTGTATATACTAATGGAACCCTATCTGAACATGAAAGTCATGTAAGTCTGGTTCTTAAAAAGCTTCAAGAAGCTGGTCTAGGTCTCGATATTGAAAAGTGTGAATTCAGTGTTAAAAGGACTAAATACTTAGGATTTATAATTTCTAGCGAAGGTGCTGTTTCGTCCGTAAGGATGGATCCTGAGAAAATAAGAGCAATTTCCAAGTGGCAGGCACCAACTACTACAAAGGGATTGCGAGGATTCTTAGGATTCGCAAACTTTTATCGTGGATTTATCAGTCACTATTCAAAAATCAGTGCACCTTTGACGGCATTAACTGGAAAAGGTACTCCTTGGAGATGGGGGCCGGAGCAGAAGAAAGCCTTCGAAACACTTAAAACTAAATTTGTAGAAGAGCCTGCACTCGCCTAATGGGATCCAGACCGGAACACTATTTTAGAGGCAGACTGCTCAGGGTTTGCTCTCGGTGATTGTCTACTACAAAGACAAGAGACAGAATTATGGACGCCAATTGCGTATTACTCTCGAAAATTGACTGGTGCTAAGATGAACTATGATATTCACGATAAAGAACTTCTTGCGGTAGCGGCATGTATGAAAGAATGGGATGCAGAACTGAGAGGTCTCGCGGAACCCTTCACAATTCTGACCGACCACATGAATCTAAAGTATTTCTTAACCTCTAGGAAGTTGACAGAAAGGCAAATACGATGGGCCGGATTTTTGTCAAGATTTAGATACATGCTACAGTATAGAAAAGGTATAGACAATGAGCGTGCAGATGCGTTATCACGTAGGGACCAGGACAAGCCAAACGAAGGAGACCCTCGTCTTTTATGTCGAGAAAGATAAGTTTTAAATCCAGTGAAAGTTAAGAAATTGGCAGTCGGAGCTATCGAATTAGCGGAGGGATATGAAATCTTCTCTAATGAAGACCTCCAAATACTTTGGAATGAAGGACTTAAGACTGAAGTTACCTTTGCGCAAATAGTTAAGGCGGTTCAAGATAGTGAGCGGGCGTGGCCAAAAAATATTAAGGTAATGACTGAAGGCTCAGAAGAATCGAGAGCTTTAAAAGCAACGATAGCAGAATGTACACTTGACCGAGAAAAGGGTATACTTTACTACCAAGACCGAATTTGGGTACCTCTATATGAACCCTTGACAACTGCAATAATACAAAACATACATGATGCTACTTTCTCCGAACATCCAGGAAGAGATGCGACATTAGCACAGGTCGCAAGACGATACTTTTGTCCAGGTATCAGCAAAGCTGTTAAGCGTTTTTGTAAGAATTGCCATGTTTGTGGAAGATCTTCTATATGGCGACACCAAGAGTCGGGGCTCCTTAAACCCTTGCCGATTCCTGATCAGTTTCACCAAGAGTTATCAATAGATTTCATGGTGGACCTACCAGAATCTAACGGGTTTACAAATATAATGGTCATAACGAATCGATTGCTTAAGTCAATAACAATAGAAGCTATGGAAAAGATGGACGTAGAATCATGAGCCCGAAAATTTCTAGATTGTCACTGGCGTTTCACGGATTTCCAAGGGTATTAATAAGCGATCGTGGTACCAACTGGACCAGCAAATTCTGGAAGCGTCTCTGTGAACTTGTAGGCATGGAGCAAAGACTGAGCACTTCTTATCACCCCCAGACTGATGGCGCCACCGAGACAGCAAACCAAGAAATACAAACTTATCTAAGTGCTTATGTTTCTTATACACAGCATGATTGGTCTGATTGGCTACCTGCTGCGCAGCTTGCAATTAATAACCGAAATGTACTTGCACTCGGTGGAATCAGCCCCTTTTTTGCAACTCATGGATACCATATACAACCTATTCAAAACGAGGATCATGATTCTACAGTTCTCGAATCAACAGGTAAGGAGAAAACCGAGTCTTTCGTTCAACGGTTGAAAGAAACTTCGATCTTTATGCAGACGGCTATGGCAGCTGTTCAAGAACCATATAGAGAGCAAGCGGATAAAAAAAGACAACCAGCACCAAAATATGTTGTGGGTGATAAAGTGTGGCTCCTTTTGCGAAATATAAAGCTTGATGGCCAACCTTCAAAGAAACTAGGATGGCAACATGCAAAATATACGGTAACAAGAATAATTTCACCGGAAGTAGTTGAACTTGATGTACATGGAAAAATTCATAATCGATTCCATGTTGATATGCTTTTACCAGCAAATGAAAACCCCCTGCCATCTCCAAAAATTGAAGATGAGGACCCAGGCCCAATAATTAGTGATGATGGCGAAGAAGAATACTATATTGACGAAATAATTAAATGTAGAACATATAAAGGACAACGACAAGCTCTAGTTAAATGGACTGGTAATCCTAACCCAGAATGGACTTTGCTTGAAAATTTGCAAGATGCTGCTGCAATAAATGAATGGGAGGCAATTTATGGCTCAGCGGAGTCTAACAAAGGTCCTATGTCAAAAAAAAAAAAGGGGGTTAAAGACTAGTTAGGGGAGTAATGTTACGGTTCAACCGTTTGTTGGGCTTAGGCGGATTATTACCTAAGCCTCCTTTAAGTGGTCATTCTAATTTCTAATTAGCTCGACGCGCGATATGACTATTCGAAGTTAGACGCGACAAACGCTAGACCTAATTAGTCTAAGGGAGTTATAGAGCATACTTATTTTGTTTCCTGTAGCAATAGATAGCCTTTTCTTTATTCTAGATTAATCAATTGAATTTCTACACCAACCTGGTAACTTTCACAGTGACGTTGACTATAGAGAAGCGGACCAAGAACGGTGGTTTGATTCCTTAGTAGACACCGCTCATTGCCTAAACCGCCTTTCTCCCAGTGGAAAACTTCATTCCATAAACTAGTAATAATAAAAACTGATTCGGAATGCCTTTACCTCATACAGTTGGAAGTACAAACATTAACATAGTTTTTGAAGATGTGTATGCAATTCTCAGTCTCTCGACTGAGGGAGACTGTCAGAAGCGGCATGTAAACAGCGGGGCAAAAAGTAAGGAGCAAGGGGTGATAAGTAGAGGTTTGCCATCCTACATGATACACGAGATAGATGCATTACCACTTGACTAAAAGGCCAGAACAGAATCAATAGAAATCTAAAAATTGTTCAAATCTCCACAAATATATTATGTAACATAAGGCAATCCTGACAGAAACTAAGTATGGGCTTTTGATATACAAAGGAAAAGTTCTTTAGAAAACGACAACCTTAAGCCTGGAGTGGACGTTTGAAACCAAGAGCTAGCACTTTTGAATGCTATAGTCATAATTTTAATTGACTCTTAAATATTTTTTTGGATGGCACGTCAAGGTGGCTCTGAAGTCATATCTGGCCAATTAACTAGATGTTGGGTTGGTTCGGCGAAATTTATTACTGACCATTTCATGACAAATTGGAATGCTTCAATGATCATAGAGTTTTCTGACAAATAGAATAGTTGCAGAACCAAGTAGTTTACTTTCCTTCCTAATGGTTAGGATTTTCAAAAACTCGAATATACATAGCTCCAATATACGCTTAGATTTGCTTTTTGCTATAACAGCTAACATCTTTCTTTGGCCACAGATCTTCTATTGAAAGCAGTGTTCATTTTAATTAGTTGTGGTAGTTTATTTTCTATTTATGGGGGAGAAACTAATTGTACATTTTCTGTCCTTATGTGTTTCTTCATCTTCTTAGCTAGAGATAATATACTAAGTAATGCAAATTGATCCTCATTCATCTCAATTTGTTAATCATGATATTATCTGATCATGACTGCAATGATAACGTCGTAACTTGCAGCCATAGTCGCTGAGTCAAGCTAATTTATAATCTCCACATAATCCATAATCTGCATTGACAATTAATATCTCCCGTTAATATCTAGGGCTGATATACTACGGTTATCTACAGAGACCATAGGTGGTAAGATGCCTGCGATGGCCATCGTAGACTACAAGACTTATCGGCTTACCAGCCATTACATCTCTTAGCCATTTGACTTTTTACATGGCGAAAGGCGGTCATCGGTATGTGAATTTTTTTACAATCCGTATTATAGGGACTTCATTCTCTGAAATAAAGAGAACTCCTTTCCTTTATTTAGCATTTGTTGAGACTGATTGAACAGCTATCTCAAAATACAATTCTACACTCAGTATTTTGTAAAAATTAGGATTGATATTTTCAACTTCGAGAGCCACATATCACAGTTGCTGTGCCAATAAGTTAAGGGATTAAAGCTTCTGCTCCAATTAAAGATAAGGATATTATAACATAATATAAATTGCGCAGAGGACGGTTAATTGCTGGGATATCTGGTTATCTAATTGGCCTATTTGGGCAAGGGAACAGAGGGGCAATATACAGGAAGTTCAAAATAGCAATTAAACCCAGAATTATGACGTCATTTTAATGTAATTTGACGTAATTTTTACTTATCGCGCTTGAAGGTGTTGATAAACACGGCTACCCTACGTCTTTAGGAAGACCAAGTAAAGTCAAATAACATACATCGTAATGTGATACGTTTATTTCTCTGCCATCCCATCTAATACACAAAACGTGTTACAGTGAGTTAATGTTAGAATCAGCACTGATAATTGTAATGGTGCACAAGGCGGCAATACTTCGTTATCCCCCTTTCCTGGGTCGTGGTAAGTTCGTTTATTCAAGCCTAAGGATCTACAGGAAATGTCCAAATTATACTGAAGAGCCGCATTCTATGCGACAAGAATTGATACTTTTAATACTATCCCACGAAGAATCGGAAGATAATACTGTGTAGTTGATGTAATGAGTTTGCTGGACAGTCAAAAGCTGATTAGTAGCTAAATTGCCGGGTACCTAAAAACCTCCTCAGAGCCCCCATCGAGCTTAAATGACTAATTGTATAAATAATAGGGGGCGTCACAAATGGTAATTTGGCAAATATAAATCCTGTTAGTTTAGTTGTAAATGTAGACGAATCACCCACCTCCAGAGGTAGACGATAAACTTAAATTCTTGTTGATCATATTAGCTGAAATTAAACGCATCAACAAGTAAAATACCATGTGTGAACCCTTCCGATATTTTAGCAGAAGTTGGTTGGTAATATCTACTTTAATCTTCTTTGTATCTAGCATGTGTACTATTTGAGAATCTCGTTGACACCATGCAAACACTCTACGCAAACAAAGACAATGAGTTATGTTATATGTTAGGAAGCTCCTCAAAATACCACGACACAAGACATTACTCCACAAATTGATCAACTAATCAATTTTTACAACTAATGAGCCAAACCTGGCTTGGTCTGTATTTTACAAGATATTTAGTGGCATCAAATCCAGCTCCAAAAAATTTTTCATCAACTCTCAAATGGCAGTCTCATCTAAGTCGGCTCGACTCATCACTATGCTTATCATCGATATCACATTTCTTGCCCTTGAATTAGCAGTCGGTATCGCTTTAGGGTCATTGGCGCTAATGGCTGACGCTTTTCACATGGTGGGCAAAACGTAAATACTTGAAGAAAAGTATTCTGATATTTCTTCTCTAGTTAAACGATATTATTTCGCTCTCTGCTGGACTCTGGGCTGTACTAGTTGCAAGAAGATCATCTACTGATAAATATTCATTTGGGGTGTGTCTTGCCTATCCCAACCCACAATTTAAATTGTTAACTCTGCCAGTATCTTCGAGCTGAAATATTAGGAGCTTTCTTCAATGCAGTTTTTCTAATAGCCCTCTGCATGTCCATTATTCTTGAAGCTGCACAACGTCTCCTCGAACCCCCTCAAATTAACAATCCTAAGCTAATACTCGTCGTCGGAATTTTTGGACTAGCCTCGAACCTTGGTGGCTTCTTTATTCTAGGGGGCCATAGTCACTCCCATGGAGCTGAGACGCATAGTATTTCGTTTGATCATGAAAGCCACTCTCACAAACAAAATTCTGATGAGTCTGATAGAGATATAGAGCATGAAAATTATGATGAAGAAGAGTCTTCTCAAACAGAGCATGATCCCCTAATTTCCAAGAGAAACAAACGAAAACAACTTCAGACTCCTAGTTTCACTAAGAAAACTTTGCATAACTCACATCATGAGGGGCATCACATTCAGAAAGAGCCACTTAAGCATAACCACGGTAATCATGATCATTCAGATATGGGAATGGATGCAATGATTCTTCATGTTATAGGTGATGCCCTAGGAAACATTGGTGTCATAATTTCGGGCTTAGTAATTTGGCTGACAGAATGGCATGGACGTTTCTATGCTGATCCAGTCGTTTCTCTCTTCATTACTTTAATTATTCTACGGTCTGCGATCCCGCTGACAATTAAAAGTGCAAAGATACTCCTCCAGGCAACTCCTGATCATATTAAAGTGGATATCATCAAGAATGATGTCGAAGCTCTTCCTGGCGTTACCAATTGCCATCACATTCATATATGGCAGCTTAGCGACACCCAGCTTATTGCATCTATGCATATTCATTTTGAATTCTCGATCAGTGAATCTGGTGGAGAGAAATATATGGACGCAGCTAGAGCTGTTCGTAAATGTTTACATTCACACGGAATTCACAGTGTAACTGTTCAGCCTGAGTTTTCTTCTCCTATTGATAATTCTACCAGCTCAGAAATGCAAATAAACCCTAATTTAGATAATTCTACAAGTCAAACAAGGTATGGGCTTGACACTGATAAATGTTTATTAGAATGTGTCGACAATTGTCAAGGAAAACCGTGTTGTACTCCTAACCCGAAATGATATCATTTCCACGCATTGATTATGAGAATGATATCTGTGATACAATAACTGAGTTGTATTCGATTCAAAAACTCAAACCATGAAGTTTGTCTTTAAACACATTTACAAAGCGGAGTTTTGGCGTTCAAAAATAAATTTGCTGTTGTACATTTCCCAAGTTAAATAAGAATAGATTAGTAGATAGTACGAAATATATGTGTCCACTAAGGACTCTATGTTATTATAGATACTCATTCATGATTCCCCCATCTACTTCGTTTGTTACTAATGTTTCAATCATATTTGCTTTGCAGTCTCACGTGGAAATATGGCTGTCTTAATAATTAATGGGAGCCGCTATTTGGTCCATAAATTTTCGGTAAATGGCCCACATCCCTATTTTAAGAGGGGAGGGTGCTCTAGCCAATTATCTTCCGTATTACCCAATATATTGAAAAATATGTAACTGTCCAAATTTATATCTACACAATTCTTTTAATTAGACACCCATAGAAATTTATTGCCAGTTACACTCATTTAAAATTAATGATGCGGACAAAGTTGCTCAGCATCAAGTTTCATACGATAGACATTGGGCAAATAAGAAAGTCTAGTCCACCGGTGATATATTTATGTGGATTTAGGAGTTTATATCCACAGGATGATGAATTGGCTTTTTTTTTTTTCAATGGGTTAAAAAAATAAGTCGGCTATTAATACTTGCGTCTTTACTCCAGTTGATTTATCAATTCTTCGATACGAAACATTAAACCAACACTAAAACTGCAACCTAAATTTTGTCATCATATTTAATTCTATATAAATTCAGTCATGTAGTTAACTTTTTAGCTGTATAAAATTCTATATTCACGAAAACGTCAATTTCGACATTACAAGTTAAATTATTTTTGTGAATCATGCCAAGATTTTGTAACGGGTTAAGGTGAAATATCTTGCAAATCGATAATATATTCAAACTAAGGATCTAATAGAAACGGATTCACTACATATATACGTGCTATTCTCCTATCATGTATCCCCTTCCTTATCTGTTGTCTTTTTCCATCACGAAGATCTACTTTCGTTTAATTATGGTGTTGAATATCCTGGGTCTATATCCCTGTGATGCCCGTGCATAATTTAGTATATAGCCCCGCTTCCTCCAAGGGCCCTATCCTTGCTACACCAGGCCTCACTCAGCCCTGTAACAGATTTCTTCTATTTTTTCATTTTTAGAAAGATTCTTGAACATAGAAACAGCGATAACTGCTTGTCGATCTATCGCAATTGAAAATGGCTATGGCTTGCGCTTATCTACGAAAAAGACCAATCGTCAAGGCGTGATTACATCTTGTCAATTATTTTGCGATCGTGCAGGATTTCATGATAGTCAGTCTCAGGGCACAAGAAATAGTGGAACTATAAAGTGTATTGCATATTGTCTCTGTGGATTCGCTTATCTGGTGATGAATATATTATTGACGTTAGTTCCCTAAACCGTAATCATCCTTATAACCTTCTGTATCTGCGACTGGCCATTCTTGTGTTACATCCTTAAGGGAGCATTGAAAGAAAAGTATAAAACGCAAGTCAGAACTTAGAATTCCTCCAAGAACTATCCTAGCTAAGCTAAGACACGATCATAGTTACGCTACTGCCAAAGGAATATACAATTGTTGGCGACACATAGAAAGCTCCAACTTAGAGGGTAAACAACCATTTACGCTCTGTTAAGACTGCTGTATGGAGAGGGAGATGACTATTTCGAAGAAGAGCATCAAAAGTGGTGGTTTGACTACTTAATAGGCACGGAAAGTTGCTTGACGCACCTTTTTTTCCAGCACAACACCTCCTTCAAGTTACCACGAAAATTTCCCGAGGTTTTGATTATGGATTGTACATACAGCATAAACCGATTTAAGATGCCGTTGCTTCACATGATTGGATGTACGAACATTAACTCTACTTGTGAGGGATGTTATGCTTTCCTGAGTCGAGAATCTGAGGGAGACTCTACAAGGGCTCTTGATACCTTGAAAAGGAATAGAAGGATGCATGGAGTGCTAATATTCCAGCTGCTCCAAGGTTGCAGAATTTAAGCGAGAGACGCGGGCATATCGTTGATCGAACGGACTCTCGTGGTACCTCGACTTATCGTACATTTATAACTTACGTAAGTGTGCAGTACTCTATCCAACAATCCTGACCCTAAATAAATGTAATATACATATATTTTTATGCTGCAGCTCGGCTAAAATATAATTGTTTAAACAACGCTAGCTATGATAATGCAAATTATCACAGGGCCATTTTTGCGCTAATATCACCATTCCGATGTACGGTTATTTCATAACTTTCTTTTTTCACATCCGGGAGGAAGTCTTGTGAGACATGTATTCTTAAGAGGATCAACAAGAAAAAAACGTTATTTTGACGCAAGAAATCTCAAATATCAGACAACTATCGTTGACCTTTCAGATCCAGACATGACGCTTGACAGGGCTAAAAGTCACATCCACTGCAGGATGACGAACATTCTCTTTGACACTTGACTTCTGGAGCAAGATATTCACTAAATTAATAAGAAACCGTTTAAGTGGTCTGTCTCTTTTGTTAACTTCAGAGACTTGTAACCTAACCTTCCTTACATTTACTCTTTTTGGACCGATTCTACTATTCATCTATTGCATTTCTTCACGAATTTCATATCAATTTCTGGTCAGATATAAAATACCTCCGTCCATGGCAACCATAATATTGTAGATATACTGATTTGGACATACTTTGAAGATGGAGTCTATGTTAGAACAATATTATTTGGCTCCTATGAAACACTGCCGGCTTAAGCATTATGATTGGATTCTCAACTTAAATTCAAAGTTCGCAAAATGGACGTTACGGACAAAGTGCAACCAAGAAGTATTACAGAATTATTTTAAAATACCAGTTGTGAAGTTAAAGGTCTATACTTGTCTGCCGGAATATTGCATCCCTTTGAATCGATTATCGATTATAAAGCTCGACATTAATTAGTTATTTATTGCTAGACGAAAGGCCCATCTATGTGAGCTTGATTTTCCTTTTAGAAAATTAAACTCTTATTTAATTTGGTGAACTAGAGTGACATGTTTTTAAACTCATAGAAACAGCTTTTCCGATATAATGATTCGTAGCTATCCGACGCATCCAGAACTGACTACCAGTCGAATGAGATAAGGAAATAGGCGAGGACTATCTCGGAAAAAGGGATTCACAAATACCCCGAAGCATGGTGCTCAATAAACGAAAACAAAACAATAGCTGAAAACAAAAAATGAACAGGCCGTCGGATAAGGAAAAATTAGAAGCTAAACGATAGACAAGCGAACTCTTAGCAAAAGGTTGGATACGTTGGTGTAATGCTCAAGCTCCCGCAAAAAATTTGCATCTTCAAAAACCACACTGTAAAGACTTACGAATACGTATTGATTTTCGCAATTTAAATGCAATCACCTCTAAAAATAAGTACCTAGTACCAAATATAGATGAGCTTTTCCACAAGCCTTCGTGAAGCAAAGTTTTTACACGTCTCGACATCATTTCCGCTTGTAACGTAATACGCATAGCACCAGGTCACAAATGAAAAACCTCATTTCGCACACCAGATGGATTTTTCGAGTAGTTAGTCATGCCATGTAGGCTAACCAACGCACCATTAACATGGCAAGCCTCTACAGATAGAATTTTAAGAGATACTGACAATTACGCATGATGCTGGAAAGAACTTTGCCTCAGAAGAATTCCGCCAACGTGCCGCATCACTATCTATTAAAAAAAAAGAGGTTCCTGTTGAGGCCCACAACTCAATCGGTCTTGCTGAAAGGTACCATGCGCCTCTTCGCCGTGCATACGAGATTATTTATGAAGAATTAAAAGGATTCGATAAAAATGCAATTCTACAAATGGCTGTGAAAGCAGTCAACGACACGGCCGGTCCTAATGGTATCGTACCAACTCTCCTGGTCTTCGGAGCATATCCTAGGATGTCAATGATAGATCCACCCGCGCCTTCCATTTCACAGCGGGCAGCTTGTATCAAATTGGCTATGAAAGAGATTAGGCGTTTACATGCAAAACGTGATGTAAGAGATGCTCTTCGAATGAGAAACGGACCAGAAACAAGCTGTACTCACGACCTGACATTGGGATCGAAAGTTTTAGTTTGGCGTGAAAAAGAAGATTGGAAAGGTCCTTACAAACTCCTTGGAATAATTGGAGAAACATGTTCTATTGAAATGCCTAATGGACCAGTCTCATTCAGATCTACAGTAGTTAAGCCATACTACAATAAGGATCTTGAAACACCTACCAATGCTGTGGATCCTACAGGCAATATGCCTCAGA
>QVIK01000169.1:0-78512 GCA_003957845.1 Oidium heveae | reverse complement strand
TAATGACTGACATATAATAAATATATATACATTTTAAAAGTGGGTCGTGTGTAGCTACGCGCACGGTATCACATGACTTTTTACTATAACACAGAAAACGCTCAGCTGTGAAATATTCGACTCATAAGGAAGTTCTCGACTATTTTGAGCATGCGGCAACAAATACTGGAGACACTGTGAGACTAACTGAGAAAGCGATGCGGCGATCCTAGGTCATGTCGTGAATACAATGATAAAAAAGCAAAATTGTCCGAGTAGTAGAATAGTGGTTACAGACGATGAAAATAAGCAAATACCGGCTAAGAGCGCGGCGCACAGCTAATTTAACTGGGTTTTCTGGGCCATCTATCTAATTAGCAAATAATTTGAGCATTGGGGAATTACAGAATAGCAATTGCCCTTGTTAAAGTGCCAAATTCTATCACCCTGTACTTAACCTTATTAGAGCTTATAAATATGACTGAGGAATGGCGAGTTTATTTTCATTCCTATTGATGAAGTGCCGTTTGATAGGGCTGACTAGTGTGCTTTCTAAAAGTTTATAGGATCACTACTCTGGGCTCGTACTGTCACGCAATCAAGTACTGGTAACAGCAAGCTCGTTAAGTAGTATCTCCTATCTATCCATATATGCTATAAATTCTAATGAAATGATTATTTATACTGTGTAAATACGTCACGTGATAAAGAGGGGTTATAAATAAGGCTTTAGCCTTGATTTATCTAGGATGCACACTAATGCTAAGCGTCCTACGCCCCTTGGGAGGCTGAACTAGCTGTAAATAGTTTTAGTTAGACGTTAAATGATACATACATACACTAATGCTAAGCGTGACCGAATACTTAATACTTCACTGCTGAAGCTCTCGTCCGTATAGTACGTGAGTTTAAGTATGAGCCACAGGCATTTTTGTAATCTAAATCCAAACACCTACCAACCCCATGTCGGCCCCCAACGATTGCATTAGTTCCATTAATAGTCCGACTGGTTGGTAAAAGATCCTCCTACCAATAGAAATCGTCATAAACAACATGCTGTGTAAATTTTAAAAGGGGTAATTTTATGATAAAAAAAGGTTGCCGATCTACTGACCCTCATTTTTCTCCGTTAACCACTTATTATTGCTTAATTAGGCAATAATAGATGGTCACGGTAGTGATTTTGAATGTTCATCGCAGCAACTCTTTCTTCACCAGTCTCTTCTCCGGCAGGAGGCTGAGGTATATTTGACTTTAGACAAAGCCAATGTGAATGAAGATCGTTGGACTATAATATGCGATTCGATTGCTTATGATCAACAATCTGATGACTGCGGGGGAGTCCCATAGTCTTCTTGAAGACCCGTATTTATATCCCCCCCAAAGGTGTTTCATTAGGTTTTTCTCTTCCTAGTACCTCTTGGTACTGTTCAAATACCTTCCATATTGTGTGTAAAAGTGCCGCTGTTATAATTTTCCGTATTATTGGGACACAGTTCAACTTGTTGATGAAACTTTCAAAATATATATTTGTTAGAAAAGATGGTACATTCCTTTGTCACTAATTATAATCTACAGATGCATCTTGGGCCGTTGCCTTAGTAACGATATTTTGGTTCTTTGTTATGATTATATAACTATTCGCTTGGTAGTAGAACTACNGACACAGTTCAACTTGTTGATGAAACTTTCAAAATATATATTTGTTAGAAAAGATGGTACATTCCTTTGTCACTAATTATAATCTACAGATGCATCTTGGGCCGTTGCCTTAGTAACGATATTTTGGTTCTTTGTTATGATTATATAACTATTCGCTTGGTAGTAGAACTACATTAAAATTAGATCCCTCTTTTTGTAAACATAGAAATGAAGTAGAGGATTTAGAGATAGACAATACAATATATAAGATAACATACTAAGAATTATCTAACAATATTGTTTAATAAATGTCCAGCTGTTGGAATAGATAGGGTTGATGCATTGTTTACATGATTTTACTCTCCACTTTACATTGAATAACAGTTTCAAGCATGATTGGTACGTATTATCGAGAATAAAACGAGAGAAGAGCTCCCTAGATATTAGTTTAGGTCAATGAAGAATGTAAGTGACATCTGATATATCTTAAGTAAATATAGACAATCGGGCTCTCGAACACTTAACAACCTGCCGTATTCTTTAGAAGCAAAAGATAGCAATTATACCGTTGTATACAATTAAATTCTACTTAAATTTTCTTACAGACCAAGGCCTTGTTCTTGTCATAGATTGAAATGAAAGTTTTCGAGATTGTTCAATATCTACATCAATACTTACATATGTATTCATCTTAAAGCCTCGAAGGCACACTTGTTCATGTATTTTACCATAATCATATACCTACCTTGCTGTCCCAGCTCTGCACGAATGGTCTCACGTCGAAGCTTTGACAAAGCTCGAGGAAATGGATGACAAGCTGATGGAATAGTGAGTATGGAAAACTATCTACGAGATCTTCAGATCTCGTCCAGAATGCGTGGCGAGTTTTGACTAATCACTTTGCTAACCAGATATTACTCATAGAGTATCTAGAGAAGACCTAGCTAGTATTCGCACAGCAATTTGTTGGGTATGCTATAAGGTGACATCGAAATTTTGGAGGGGCAGTAACGAGTAACGCCACGAGTGGAATCCCAGCATAGATCCCTTAAATCTGGTCGGACAAACAGACTGTCAAACCTAATTGGCATATGTGATGCAATATGATGCATAAGCAGAAAGAAATTTTAAGGTAAAAAAGGTAAACTCTTTTTCAAAACGTTCAAAGGCCTTCAAAAAGTATACCATAATTACAATTCCCCAACAAAATTATCTTACTTAAAGGAATCAATTTAATTGTGCGGCAACTGAAGCTAAATGACCAGAAGCAAAATGATGAAGTCAATCAGTTTGCTCCACGGATTTTTTAAAGCAGTACGGTCTTCCATGGAAGTATCCCCTAGGAGAGTATCTGCAAAAAGATAGCAGATTGCTGTTAGCAGATTGTGATAGGTACCGGTTTATCGTTCAGAATAAGAAACTAACTGATGAAGAGATTCAATGACGGAGAGAAAGAGATCCCTTAATGCCTCCTTCAAGAAAAAGGAATAATAAAGAGGTCTTCAGAACTATCTAGCCAAGTAGATTAATTGAGGCAGGACTAGAGACCAGCACTCATCGAGATTTATCCCATGAAGAGAATGGGAACTTACCAAGATTGTAACATCATGTATTAAAAGAAAGAAAGAAAGAAGGCACAGAAAGAAGTTGGGGAGAAAGAGAGACAAGAGCTAGATATGAAGACTCTGATAGCAAGACAATTTAAGAATGGAATAAGCGATAGATAATATCAGCGAAGCTCTTAGAGCCTCTCAGGAATCTACTCGACAGCAGACGTTACCAAGGTTAATGATTCCGGCCACAAACGCATTCTAATCAATTCCAAAATCTTTCCCAGAGTTTCAATCTTTGTTCCACTCTATCCAGGGACCTTTCTCACAGTTTTCGAAGCAAGAAGAACATTTTGCTGCAAATATACTCCAAATATTTTGTAGACGTCTTTACATCTACCACCAGAAACATATCTTTCTCAGTGATTATCCGGTTTATCAAGATTCATATCGTTAGATTCCACTAACAACTACAAAGGTTTTAGAGAAAATTAAATAAAAACAAACAGAATGTTCAAATCTCAAGCATTATAGTTTGCAAATAATACGTGGCAGAAATAACAGATAGCCTAACAGTGATGGCCCACAATAGAAGAATATTCTACTTACCAATAAAAGCCCTGGTCATAACACACCCATACTAGCAGGGATATCTTGTTGTAAGATAAATATTTTTTCTAGTTATTTTAATAAAATCGTTCACATTAGGCTAGCTGCAAAAACTAATGCAGGGTAGGACAGATAGTGGACACTTGGACTTAACACAAAAATCTATTATCTCGGCTACAATTATATTTAGCTACGGCCTCGCTTAATCTTTTCGATTCAGTACTGCCATTTACCGCTGCGCAATAAGCATGAAGATTAACTTGAAATACCAATCACACATTTGCACTTAATGTCACCATATGTACATGACTCCTGAAGAAAGAATGAGAGATTCACTGCTCGCAAAATCTTGAAAAATATCGCTTGCTTTTGCTGATTACTCCTGAAAAAACCTTGGCATGATTTGAAGGAGAAAATGCGTCCGTCTATAATTTAATTTATACGGATTTTTGGCCTTGAATTGGAAAAGGCTGTTGTTCTAGGCAGTGAGCCACTCATCTATTCGCAATCGTATAAAAATTCCCAAGTCTGTAGACCCATCGGACTCTACTTGACCTTTATCCATATCTTCAAAGATCCTATCAATACATTTCCCAGCCCCTGATAAGCTCAGAATGCGTGCAATGGCACGGTGTATAGCAAGAAGACGTCGGGATAGCGGTTCAATGGTGCTATCTTGTATAAAGCTAAAGTCCTTTTTCGAAATTTGACTCTTATCAAAGATGAAGGGTAGATCTGTTTCAAACCTATAGGTAGTACCATAAAGGTGTGTGAAGTATAGACGGTACATAGCAAATTGTCTATGGAGATCCCCAGTGAGTGATAAAGTATTTCGCGGCTTATCCACATCGTTCCCATTAACAAGGTCTGATATACAATCGTCAAACATGTTGAGAATTTCAATACATGCTTTCTGTGATTCGCCCTAAGAAAGTCGAATTAGTGATGCCCAAATAGCTTATATGAAGATTTTTTATCTTGCTAAATTAATACGCAGAAACAACAAAATTAACCGAGAAGCATACTAGTACAGGTCCATATTCAAGGTTGATCAGTGAATGTGGTAAAATATGGGCGACATGTAAGTAGGAGCATTTACCCGCTTCAATCGGTTTTTGGTCATCATCCAAGATTTCCTCATCATGCAAACTTTCTCGATTGTATCGTTTCTCTGCTTCTCCTAGATCAAACTTGCCCGAGATAAGACAGCGATGCTTGTCTCGTTTCAAACATTGTTCGCGCAAAGTCCATCGCCGCCTAGCAGATTCTTCAAGATTTTGATTATTTGAGCACTGACTTGCCGACCGGAACTCTTCTGTGAGCTCTGATTCCTTTTGACGCCTCGCTCGTGCTAGAAACACTGCGTTAGGTCATATGCCTAAAGGGTTTACTTTAGGAGACTTGCCTGGCCAAAAAAAATTAAAAAACAAGTTCTCTGCAAAACCAAGCACAGATTGACGCAGCTCCGAACTATTCAAAACCTTCACATTATTTTCATCAATTGATACATTCACCGCGGAAAAGAACGCTTGCAAGATGTTTTCTTTGGATCTCCGTGATGGTGCCTCTAAGTAAAAGTATCTGAGCAGCTTTGGCCCATTCAATTCGTTTGCAATAATACAATTAGCATCTCTCTGAAAGTAGTCAATAATCCGAAAAAACTGATTTTCGGCTAGTTGCCAATGTTTGACTTTAAGCTCAGGGGCTTGGGAACTAGTAGACATATCCAAGAATTCCTTGAGGGATTGATTCTCGATGACAGTGAAGAAACTCTAATGTGTCTCAAAGAAACTTAAAATATTCTGTGGCGTGAACAATGATCGTCGTGTTTGGAGCTCCGAAGTATTTGATATTTTTAACAATTACTGAGGATTCTAACATAACAGCATTCATAAAAGTAACACAATGATTTAACGAATCACTTTCCATGTAATGTCTGCCTTTGAATCCAACTGAATTTACTTCGTCAAGCCCAAATAAAATGGATTCAATCAAGGATACCAAAATTGGGCTTCTTTCCTTGATTCAGTAAAATGGAATAGTAGTTGCCTAATTTATTATAGTTATCGATATATTGCAAAATTTTACAGCCAGTGCCTCTAGCTAGTAAGTTTTGGACATCAATGCAATGAAGATACCCTCACTTCTATCCTTCAGCTGGACCTCTTTTATCAAGTTTCCCAGAAGAGATGGATGGATTAAATTAAAGAGGAGATAAAGATTGCTTTCCTTCAAAAACTTAAAGATAAAGAAGAGAGTTAATCTTCCTGCCACATAAAGCTAATACACTACTCAGATGTACTCTATCGTTTAGCTTCTAACTACCATGTCTTTGAGACATAGAAGAATCATATCCAATGTTGAGAAGAGTATTACATAAAACTCAAAATAATCAGAGATCATATCAAAATCTTAAGCTAGGGACGAGTTCTCAAGATACTCATTATGCTAAGCAAAACAGTCAGAATATGCTAGAGAATTGACCGTATCTTCAATAACTACTGTTGACCGAGTTCGGGCATTCTGTAAGTACCCTACCAACCTCTGGCCCAGCTTATTTAGCTCTAAACATTAGTCTTACAAAATTCGATATTGCCATTAGTTAAGGGGTACAAATTAAATTGTCAAGTAGACAGAGCATCTATTTGGGCCGGTTTGAAATAAGAGGTATAATATTATATATAACCTATACGCTTATAATCAACAATGGATGAAAGATAACAGAATAGAAAGTAAAGATGTTCATTATTATTCTGTGGGTTGTTGTCATACTATTCTATGATCCACCCTTATCAATTCTCTCTCAAATACAACTAACTAAATTCATTTCATAACTCCGTCTCGGTCACCATGGTGTAAAAGTCTGGAGTTTCGGTGTAGATATCTCGCTAATGATATCTAAATGGGTTAGTTTGAGGTCTAAATATCTTGTAAAAATTCTATATACCCTGAAAAGCCCATTTCTAACTGATAATCTCCTCCGATGAGGTGTTTCAACTGTTAACGATTTTCATCGTTATTGGCACATACCTTTTGAAAGTTCAGATGTCCTAGATTGGTCAGAGACTATCCTGGAGCCTATTGCAAGTCCAGGCCGATGGAAAAATTTCAATAAAATAGCAAAACGCAGATAAGTTCAGCAACTAATGGATGGTATTAACTATCAATTACTTCGATGCATTAAAGATACTAAGTCTAGCTACGGAGGATCTGGAGAAATTCATTGCATGATTTCAAAAAAGAAGTCTATAACTATGAAAGGTTAAACAATATTGTGAAGAGTCTAACAATGGAAGACTTAAAAGGAAGAAACAGAAAATGGTTATCTGATATGAATGACTTGTGATCTATTGCAATAAAAAAACCTCAATCGTCGCCCTTTTCTCTGACCATCACAAATTACGATTTCCAAACAATGAAAAGACTCAAGAGACTATTTCAACGTAAATCCTACTATAAGTCACCGAGTTACATCTATTACCAGTTCCTCTGTCTTCCATAATCATCTAACCGTCCATCATTCATACCTTCAAATTCATGATATTAACCAATATTTATAGAATTAATAAAAATGGAAAACAATTTTACTCTCGATAACATTCCATGGTTTTACGAAAAAATAAATTTCAAAGATCACACATATTAAGAATTTACATGTGTGCGGTTTTAGCTAATTCTCTAATCGTATCTCTCATATCAACTGTCTTTGTCTTAAAGGAAGAACAGGTTTATGTGCTGTTTTTTAGCCAAATTTTACCTAATCGGATCGAAACAAACACTTCGTTGATATAAAACGTTAGAGCATTATCTTCATCTGAGGCAAAATAAAGCAAGCCATCAAAGATGTCTATTTACTCACAATCTTATTTACGGTTCTATGGATGAAGAAACACGCTAATGTTATCAGATATCAATTTCTTGTTACGGTCTAGTTGTTGGTGTGGAAATTCCTTGTTATCCCCGTTTGTAGCTCCTTTGGCTCCTTTGGCTCCTTTGGCTCCATTATGATACTGTATTCTCCGATAGATAGAAATGATTTGTTCCTGCTTAATCCTCGTGAATTGTATTAAACGCTCCACGATTGAATATTACAAAGGTCTTAGATAGGCTAATAAAGCCTCAATGAAATACTAATTAGTTAAAATAAAAATCTTATTACTATGCTTCCAAGGGAATTTTGAATGAGTACGATTGCATTAGCCTCTACAAACATATTTCTGCGTCATTATACGTTAAAATAAATTTTACAGCGAAAGCTAGCTTTACTTTTCGCTTTAAATATATCAAAATAAGACTTAGTCCAGTTCAAATAGAAACTCACCCTTATCCATTGGGCGTGAAACCTCATCTTCGAGATATAATTTCTATATATCTTCTCTGAAAACTGCATGGCTAATAGGCAATTAAATTAACAGCATCGTGGTTTTTTCCCAAGTAAAGTATCAAAAATCGAAGGGAAAATTTCATCTCGTGTTGACTTGTTTGCATTCAAGGATATGAAGATACTTCTTTTATCGTCACTCACGCGCCACTGAAAGAGGATTATTCTTCGATAGCCCACCTGAGAGGCTAAATTAAGATATAGACACTAAATTTTACAAACTTCTTTCTCATCAGTCTTCGTCAACTCCTTTCTGGGACATTTACTCCTGCACGTTGGGTATCTGGTATCAACAATAATTAATAGAGTATAGCAACTACTATCCACTAAATATTAATTTAATTTAAAATAATTTGAGCTATTAATCGCAAATTACAATCAGCAACATCGTCACATATTGCATATTTTCCCATTTTTTATTGGCTTGAAACTATTGATATCGAGTTCCAATGGTGCTCCACCATATTTAGACCAATCAACGTTCCTTTTTTTTCCCACACATGCCATCACTAGCTCAAGGACACCCACCCAAAAACTCATCATTGAAAGAAAATCAACAAAAACTACACCTTAAATTCTTATTCACAACCTATTTCAAGGGAAATTGCTTGAAAATGATAACAATATTAAATACCCTATTTCTACTCAGATGTGGTTAGACTAGCATACTTCATCCAAGGTGGATGTGGTACGACTTAGATCATTGAACATATGATATTAGCTAAGAAAAAAAAATTTAACCTCTATTTTGAAATCAAGAGATATCAGTGAAAATGCTGGATTCTAATTCGAGCGATATCAAAATCTTCTGTCGTTCACCATCAGAGTCTCATGATAAATGGATTGCAAGAATCGCTACCCACCCTTTAAAGGACTGTGAGAGAGAACCAGCTAAATTGCAATTTGATACACAGGAAGTGAAAGATAAATTAGATAAAATTAAGCTCATATTTTCTCCGAGGGAGAATGATAATGAAGATGATCCAGCGAGCGCTAATGAAATGGACAATCTTTCAGGTCAGAAGAGAAGAAGCAGGGAATTAACAGAAATATTGCCCGTTTTAGCTCAGCTTTGGTGGTTAAACTCTAAGCAGCTTGATATCGCAACTGAATTACTCGCAAATGGTAGCCGAGATTGTAAGACTTAATTCACTTACGCTTTTTCTGGAATTTACTTGTGATCGAAGCTCAAAAGAAGAAATCACTTACCATTCATCCTTTTTCTGAACTCTAAATTTCCCTAAATTTAGCTGACCGTATGTAAGCTATATGGCGAATACCATTAGGCGAGTCGGGAGTCCTCGACTTCTTTCTTCAGGTCTTCACTCAACATGAACTGAGACTCTCCCTCAAGATTCAAATCCTTAGACTTATTGGAAACTCTTGTGCTGACATAGGTCAAGTACTCTGAATTCTGTTTTTTTTAGGGGAAGCTAATAAATGTAGATGAGAATCGGGCTCGTATAAACGCATCGAGCTATAACATTTCAGCAATTATCAAACAGCTTAAGCATACAGCTATGTTACCATATGCATTACCAGTGCTTTATAATATCTGTGTAGATTATGGTAAGTCTAACTAGTCATGAAATGGACTTTCACTCACCTGATTAGTTCCTAATCAATTGCTGGCTTCCAAATCATATTTGACTAAAGAACTTATCGACCTAATAAAAAATCCCTCTTTCGATAAATCGCTACCTACCTTTGAATATGTTTGTAGAATCATGACTCTTCTTATGTCACAACGTACGAAATCTAAATTCCATAAAGCGTGTTTAAACTAATTTTGAGAAAGTTTCGGAAGTCGAATTTGCTCCAGATTATACAGTTACTACCCTAATTAGGGCTGCAGCTGATAAAAAATCACATGTTGATTTTGATAATTTTGTTTCGTTAACTAATATAGCTACCTGTTACCTCCAACATGAGAAATTTCAAAAAGCCTTTATTTCTGCTAAGGGGTCTCTAGATGATATAATAAATGTTCTGGTAGCTTCTTATGCTCGGTATGATATTCAACCAGCAATAGCCGAAAATGATGATTTTAAAGCTCTCACAAACATGAGAAATTCTCTCAATCAAGTACTTTCAGACATTTCTGCTCTCTCAGAATTCACAGAGATATGTCCTATCTTTTCAAGTTTTTCAACTACTCTGCAGCAGTGGTTAATCGCGCCGTGCGCCAAGGCTCAATTGCAAGTATGTTCTTGTGTTATGCTCGGTAACCTTGCTAGATGTGATGCAACCTGTATTAAATTTGTACAAACCTTACAACTTCACAAACCTTTGATAGCTATTGCCTCTAAAGAGAAGTCATCTCAAATACTACATGCTACTCTTGGTTTCTTAAAAAATCTAGCTATCCCTCTTGAGAACAAATCTTCAATTGGAGAGGAAGGAATTTTTCCTGTACTCTCTCGAGTTTTGGCTTTAGACAACATCCCCCAAGTTCAATTCTCGGCTGTCAGTCTTGCACGTCAATTAACTATCGGCACATTTGAGAATGTTAATCGACTTCTGCATGAAAAATCACAAATGAACGCCGAAACTACTTTTTCTTCTCTATGCTCCTTATTCATCAAAACTGATGAAGAGCCGATTAAGATGGAAATTGCGCGTTTAACTACTTCTATCTGTCGAGTTCTCTATTCACAAACTGAAATCTGCCAGGAATTGACTGAATCAACCCGGGCTCAGTTCTTTCAGATACATCCGGATACTGGTAACCATCTGAGATTTATAGTGTCTCAATCTAAATGGCCTACAGTTCGAAGTGAAGGATGGTTCATTCTTGCTCTGATATCAAGGTTTGCTGAGAGTACAGATACCATCATCCAGTTACTCCATAATTCAAATTTTTTTCAGTTACTTACTCAAATAGTTATCGGAGACCTCGCTGATGGCACCTTATCAAATCAAAAGGTATCTACATCATCAAGTGAAGAACTAGCTGCATCAGATGTTCTTGATCTCAATCCAGAGCCGATCAAGCCACATGTTAAAGCAGCTCAAATGGCACGACTTGATAGAGAAAATGCTCTGGTATTCGTCAATGAGATTCTTAAATTTTCCAGCAAAGAGATATCAGTGGAGCAGAATATGAAATTGAATGAGCTTTTGAAGCGTGGGGGAGAAATTATGATGGACCAATCCAAGAAAAAGGCCGAAATCGATAACAATACTTGATAAAAGTCGATAATTTTTTGGGGTGGGGAAAATTCATTCTCTGGTAAATAATATATACAGTTTTACTATATATAACAGTATTTGGTAAAATTTTATGCATTTATTATTATTTTTTTTTTTTTTTTGAAAAGAATTCTAGAAACCTAAAGATAGATATGTGGATAATTGAGATCTAACTCAAAGCAAGCACTGCAGTACTGCAATACCAACTGACTGACTAGTAAAGACCCAGGTATCAATGAACCCCGGTAAAGAAAACTTTGGTGGAGATGGGATGACGAGCAGGGATGAAGGAATAAAATGGAGAATATATCAATAAAAGGGAAAAAAAAAAAAAAAACCTATATATAAAAGCTTATTGTTTTTTATTTTTATTTTTTATTTATTTTTTTTCCTCCTGGTTGGATTTATCTAACTTATTTTACAAATGACAAATGATATCTATGATCTACATACCTTTTTTGTTACCTTGTCACTATGAAACTAGAATCGAATAATTTATACTTTTATTCTCGATATTTAGCCAAGGATTTGATTTCTGGTTTGGGATAAAGATCTTCAATTTTTGCAGGAAAGGGGGGAGGGGGGGTGGTTTTTGTAGACATTTCCCTAAACTTATTTAAAATATATATATTAGGAAAGAAGATGAGTAAGATATTAGCATATCTTTAACCATTTTGAAAGAAAGAGGGAGAGAAATGAGCAGGAGTTTGTTATTATTATTACTATTATCCTTCTTTTTTTATTCCCATAGGAAATAAATTTTGTAAACAATTTTGACACCCCAAAAATAGTAAATTGGTGTATCTATTTTTGTTTAATTTTTTTGTTCCCCTCTTCCCACCCTTAATTGTAAGAGTTTTTTAATCCTAATGCTATTACAACTTCCAGAAGTGCGCCGTATTTCATTAAAAACCATAACTAGTAAAATTCTATAAATCATATTGAAATAAATCCATTGGTTCGTCTCATAAGAAATCTTCGATAAAAAAATCATACATCAAGGTACCCAGTTTAGAACAACGACGCTATCTCGATTCTGAGAAGCCTGGTTTTCTTTTTGCCATCGTTCATCTGTGCCTCGTTTCAGGTAGACCTGCTTAACTCGTCCTAAACCTTCTTTCCTGGCTCCAATTAACTCCCATGCTTCCTTTCGACCAGTTTTAGCAAGACCTGGTCTTAATTGTCCGAATGCATAACTAAATACTGTCTCTTCTAAATCGACATTGTTCTTATCGCCCGCTTCAAATGTATGTTCCATTAATTCCAAGTCAAAGTCTATCCCGTGAGGGTAATGAGCAACAGAGTAACCATTAGCTAGAATGTAATCATCTGCGAACCGGAAGCGCTGGAAAACACAATCTTCACCACAGGCGTCTGAAACTAAGTGAGCTGGTTCAGGGGAGAATCTGTGCCATGATTTGTAGTGATGTAGCGAGAGAGGTTGGCGTCCAGATTCATAAAAGCCAGATGGATCACCAAATTGATCGAGTTGGTGTAATAATGGGAGATGTGTTAATGTGATATTAGTATAGCGATGAATACAATTATAAAGAAGACGATCGCCCTGATCCGCATTCAAAACAAAGGAATTATCTTGGTTCTTTTGTAAGCATGGAGCTTGACTAACTTTTTTGATTGTTGGCAGGGACATGAAGATACCACCACCTCCATATGCAAAGGGAGCATGATTGCTAAGCATCCAATCCATGCGCTCAGTAAATGTACCTATGTAGTAAGGTAATCTATGATCATAAGCTGAGAGTGTACGTTGTAGCTCATGCATATACGGGAAGAAGGTATCGTCATCAATGAGTACGAACCACTTGCGTTGATCACGAGTTGGGTGGTTGTTGAGCATATTTATCAAGTCAACATAGCGTCCTGGCATTTCGAGAGTTGGATTGGAGGGCACAATCGTGACATTTATTCCTGTATTCGCAAGCTGCTGAGTCGCAAAGTCTATATCTGACGCACTTGAGTTAAGTAAGGCCAGAATTAAGCCGGCTCCATTTGATCTTCCATTTCCATCTGTAAGCCAGCGCGACCACTCCTTTATCGGCGAAGTAAGGGCGTCCTGAAAGCGCTCAAAAGTTGTTGAAAGGCCAAAAAGGAGGCTAGTTCCATCGACTTCATCAAGACGTGGTGATTGCTTTACATGTAGATCTAGAAGCCTAGAGGGAGGAAATGAAGATAATTTTGGTACAGAAATTTTTGTAAAATGTTGCGGAAAAAGATTTTCATGGACATTGGTTACAGACTTTCGCTCCGCGGCGTCTGGTATGTATCGTATCGTCCTCGAAGCATATTCAATCTCAGATCCGACATTATTTTTCTTTAAAAGTAATTTGACATATCCCAATTCATCTAGATTTGTAGGCTGGTCTTTATTACGAAGCAACAATGTGATAGATAAGTTTGAATAATAAAAGTAAACGATGATACCAAAAAAGACAATTATAGACCACCGTACTAGAGGAGTTGTTCTAGGTAACATATTTAGAGGTTAATCAGGCGATTTTAGGCGGAAAAAAGATAAAATCATTGAAAATTATTCAATGATCCAAGAGAGAGTAACATAGTTAAGATATCAAGATAGAGACAAGATAAGGGTGAAGGCTAATAATAATTGTGAATAATAAGTTGCAGCATATTTCCCAGGTTCCCCTTTTTAAAAAAAGAAATATCAGAGTGGTCCGCTACTTTATGCCTGAGGATAGCACAGCTGCCGTCAGCTCACCCATGGCGTACTAATATATCTTACATCCTTGAAAGAATGTTACCTCTTGGTCTATATTTGTTAATGCAAACGCGTTGATCTACTGCTAAGAGGTAAAAATAGGACATTTAACCATTGTAATTTCTCTGACAAAGCGATTGAATAGTAACCATTTTAGTTCGTTAACGCCAACTCCAGTTACACCGACAATACTCTCATTTCCCGATCAGATCCTCAAAATGTTTTCTTCTACTAAACGCCCTGCAATTATCAGTGAATATCACGATCCACTTTACTTATCTTATCTCTAAATGGGTTGAATGGAGCAGCGACACCCATGTCATACTGTCGGCGATTGCCCTGACTCACTTCGACATGGTCACCACCAGCTCCGAAGCGCTGAGGAACACCCTCACTTGGTCGAGCTATCTGATCATTATGGAGCTTTTCCAGTGACTCAGAGACAACAGCATACTTAGCAAAATTTATAGGTGGGGATCGCACTACATTCTGTTGTATGGGTAACTTCTCCCAAGTGTTGGTAACTGAATGTGTACATTCATGATTCTTGGAGCTTGAGGAAACTACTTGCTCTTCACCAAAATAATCGCACGCATGTTCTGGGTGAAGAAGAGGATCAGAACGCTTTTTTATTTCTCCTGAAAAGAGAGCTCTCGCAAATTCTTGGGGATTTTGCATTGCTTGCATCTTAATTCGTTGCAAAGTTTTTATATCGTTCATCGCAGTTATCTTCTGCATTTGTAGTATAGATATTGCCGATTTCAGTGCCAGCACATCGGGATTATTAAGAAACTTATTTGGTTTTGGTGTTGGCGGTTCAACTTTGGTCTGAAAGGACGCGACATTACTTCCTGGACAAGAATCACAGGAAGTTGGTGTTATTGGAGAGTAAGGTGGCCTTGGTGGCGATGTTTGGCCAGACCTTATTGCTTGAGAATCAGTGTCGTTTTGAAAACTTATATCTAGAGTAAGTGAAGTCATCTTAAACTAATGTTGCAACTTGTTTCTTTTTTGACTCTTTTGCACATTGAGCCATCTCATGCAACATAAAAGCCTCATGCTTGCTCCGGAAATTATATGTTCCTTCCGATCCGACAATCCTTGCAATCACATTTTCACCCATGTTTGCATTTATATCAGGGCGCGGCTAAATCTGATTCAGTTTAGCCTTGCTTGTAGTTTTGCCTTTATTTTCGTGTTCTGATTGGCCCAAAATAGCACGGGCCAGTCGGTGCATCAGATCCAACATGCCGTAGATCCTATCTAGCCTCAACTATAATTAATTTGCTTTATACAGCCATCGAATTCAGCCCTATATAAAAGCTCTAAAATATCTCATGGTAAATCACCTATTTACCAGAACCTCGGATTTTGTCATGTCTGTAGGTCATAGTGCTAAGCAATATCAGCGCATTCAAAGTGAGCCTTGGTGCACGATATCCTTCTCAAGCCAACCCGAGGACGGTGAACATCAGAATATAAAATAATACTATATTCTTAGGGAAAATTCGGCAAAGTGGAAAAAAACAGGGGCCAAATATGGGTGCTCTAAACTTAACTTGGCATGATCTACTTCGAAATAGAACTTCGGCAGGGACATTTGAAATGGTGTCCTTACCATACATTCATTTGATTTTATACATTTACGAGTTCGGTATTCTGGCACCAGACTCGCTAAGCCTTTGGGTCTAATTACTATTACAGTAATTTGATTTGATTTGATTTGCTACTGATTCGTTTATTTACGTATTAGGCGATATTGTTTTCATTAGAAATTAGCAATGATGATACATATATTCTAAGATCACATTAAATATTTAACATCACTTCATGAATCTGTAACAACAAAAGTTCATCAACTTTAAGCATAATCCTAACTATTTTTTTTAATTTCAAGAAGTTAGATTCGTATCATCGTTTTATATTTCAACATCATCGTCACTTCCTACTATCAGAATCCGAAAGATTTTGAACCTTATTTTCAGAAGTCAAAGATTCATAATGTTGATATGATTGAAAATATGTGGTTATTTCAAGCCTTCTNTTATATTGCAACATCATCGTCACTTCCTACTATCAGAATCCGAAAGATTTTGAACCTTATTTTCAGAAGTCAAAGATTCATAATGTTGATATGATTGAAAATATGTGGTTATTTCAAGCCTTCTGAGGGTTTTTATCAAAGTCCGTCAAGATCACTGAAAGTTTTTTAATTGCATGAATGCGTCGAGGTTTATTGAATTGAGACAAAGCCTATTGGAAAGTGGTCTTTGTTTTATCAGAGAGAAGACGGAAGAAAGAACAGAAGTTGTTGTTGTAAGGAGTCACACCGACACACTGTAGGAGAGTTAAGTTGAATCGATTAACTTTCTTGAGTGTATCGAATGATAAAGCCTCGGGGTGACTTTTAAGCATATTTATCACCCACTAAGAGGACCAGAAGATACATTTTATAGGGCTGAATGGATTATTTCATCTTCCTGCCGCAGTTCTAGGATCAATCCTTCTGATGGCTCTCTGCTTCTAAGTGCACACAAAAACAGCTGAGTAGCTGTTAAATCGTCGTACCTAATTTTATTTATTTTATTCCACTCATTTTTAACATCATATGATGTTATATATACATTGTACATGAGTCGAATCTTTGTTGCAATCTTTTCGTAACTCAGATTTTGATTCCCAGCGTGATTTTCAATGTATGTGAGTATCTTCTGCTGCTAAAGTTTACGTGCAAAAGACTCTCGCGAAGCAGAATTGATGTTTAAATGATGGTTGTGTATATCAAGGATGGTGTTCTCCTTCGCATCCTTATTTCTCTCGGAGACAAAGCAGAACGCTATGTGTCCTCCCTTTTTTTCTCGAGAACGATATGCTCTAAATGGGCATCCACAGTGACGTGTATAAGAAGTATGTTTCTCTTTAATTTCGGTCATATTTTCATCACCAAGGATGCATTCAATGAAGACCTTTCTTTTAATCCTTAAGCCATTAATAAAATTATAATTGGCTTGCCTTTGACGCATGTTCAAGCCCAATTACTCGTAACGAATCTTGGAAATTGCTTCAAACCTTCTATTTCTTTCATAATTTGCATTGGATAATATTCTTTTCAAATATTCGAGGACCCTAGATCACTTTCAGTAGATTTATTGGAGGGGATAATGGAGAATGTAGGAGAAATGGAATGAGAGCTTGGTTGAATAGAGGGAGAAGGTATTCTTTCAAAGTCATAACATAGCTCCATAGCAGAAGATATTATTAATAAAAACTAAAGCATATACCAACGCTATAAGATAATTGGGGTTATTGAATCGCATTAAAATTAAGGTTGTAAAAAAAAATTTGATTTAGGATTTCACGTGTAAGAATTAGAAATAATTCAGTGTTTATATTTACACTCGCTCTATCCTAAAGGTTATCCATCCCTATAGCAACAGCGAGGGATAATTTTAAGCAGGATAACCAAGCGAGTTTGGTGCCAGAATACCCACTCGATACATTTAGACGAGTGAACGTTTGTTTGACGATCATCACACGATATTTCGACATAGTTCTTAATCATATTCATAGTTCATGTTCCGGTAAAAACCCTTGGTATCGACCACAAACATTATTTGATTAATGTGACTGATTCGCTGTGACGAGACTATCCAAGTTCCTTTAACGAGATTTGAAGGCGGGCTGCGATATTGTAGTCTCGATATTAGCCTGAATTATCCAGACCTGCCTTCACCGTCCTGTAAATATGTACTGCGACAAATTTGAATATGTCTGTTGAATTCGAAAAAACCGTCTATTGTCTCAAGTGGGAAATACGCCCATGTTATCCAGACTTTACTTAGAGAAGGGCCTAGACGGAATCAGTGTTATGCAAAGCAACGTAACGGAATTGTTTGGCCAGGCCCGGTCTCTCGCGTTCAGATGGCTTGAATTCTTCAAAGTCTTAATCAATATATTCTAGCAAAGCAATCCATCCAACTAGATAACTTTACGGAGAAAATATTGAATAATCGTTTTATATTAATCTTCAAAGATGGCCTTGATTCAATTCTCCCCCTCGAGAACAATCTAACTTTCAAATTTCTCGTAGCAATAACGGCCATTTCAGACGAGTCGTACTAATATTCACCAGGAGAGAAATCGGTGAAAATAGATGTTAATGAAGAAAACTTTGTTAATCGTAAGAAATATTTGTTTTGGGGGATTGATATAGCCAACTTAAGGTGTTGAAAAACAAGAAAAGTATGATATTTAGACAAAGAAAAGCATTTTCTATACTTGAGAAATAATTTATACCCAATAAGACTGAGTTCATATGAAAATTGCTCCCAAAGATTTGAAATTATCCCATGCATTAAAAATGGAAGTCTATGAGCATTAAAAATTCCTTCACCCTCAAAAAAGCATCTACAAATTTGATAGAAGACTTGGAAAGCGCCCTCAAATTGCCCTAGAACAAATTGACTCACCAAGCTTTAAAATCTTTCCTAGAGGTTCAGTGGGCTCAACTATTTTATTATCGGTGAAGCTGGCAAAATAAAATTAGAATTACCGATAACTCTCATGTTCACGAAAAGAAAGGTACCAGACTCTAACCTAGAAAAAATACATCTTAATCTTTTTTAAAATTTATTATCAGTTCTCAATAAATCATCATTCGGTCTTTTGTCAGCGATTTCGGTCAGTTACTATAAAAGATCGAAATTTCAGAAAGGATCGAAATTGTAAATTGTTAATCCAAAGTTTAAGGCAGAGTAAAGTTTAATTACCCGAATTAGAAGTAGGAACCCCAAAGTATCTTCATGGATACTGGACGATGGATAGATGCTAATAGTAATTTGAATATTCATCAACTAGGTGAATAAGAGACAGTTTAGAAATTAATATGAATTTCGTGGGCTCATTATGATGAAAATTTTCGATATTTAACACAAACGGTGAGTGTAAGTACTCAACTATCCTCACAAGCAAGTTAGAACACAATTTATCGATAATTATTTATCTACAAGTATTACTTTCATAACTTACTGGAAAAAGCCTGATATTAGGAAGCAGAAAGCAGATAACTTTAGCCCTCGACACATACTTCCTTTAGCTATAGCTTCTATGATACGGGTCATATTCAGAGTAGAAGAAAATTTGCCATCTCGGGAAAAGTTAAAAGTATATCAAATCTTTACTACTCGATTCGCTGGCTACATGTGAGCTTTGTGAGTAGGTAGTAAGCGAGATTTCAAAATCCGAAATAATTAATCGACTCTGAGATAGTAAGGGTCCTTCATTATGGGTAAATTGAGGTGTTTCAGATGAGATTAATTTATCAGGTAAAGTCTGGAGTGAAGAAGTATTGAGATTAGAGGCACGAATTTTTTGAAATATTCAAGTATCTCCTATCATTTATTTCGCCTAGAAAGTAGGCTTTTCCATTTTCAAGGGAGCATCATCATCGCTCTGGTACTTAACCGATTCTTCATCATACTCTTGTTCAACTTAACGGTCTGGCTTGTTAATCTTGCTTGGCAATGGTACATTGCCAACAGGTACTGGCTATTGAGGTTGATTATTAGTAAGTTCAGTGGAAGAAGAAAATTTTCGAGAGGTGCTATTTGGAGCTTTAATAGAATCATTCTAAAAACTGAAAGAGGTCGAATTTTTTTTAGAGAACCTTATTACTGCAAGATGAAGCAGTTTGAAGCTTGGTCCATCAATTATTGAGAGAGCGCCTGGCATGATAATCTGTGGCTTGATTCTGAATTGCCGCTGCATACTACTGAAAAATTTCTGCATCGGGACTACTTATTTACAACACTGTTCCGAGGACGATGAAGTACTTTGCCTTCTATTACTGATCGATGTCCTAAATCTTTTGTGATAACAGTCGTGCAAGTCAAAATCCGAAATTAACTACAGAAGTCCGAAAACGTTTAGTCAAAATTCATCACGACTTCCGTTGGGTCAGTTAAAATGTCACATCATTGATAAGGCTGTACGCCCTTTGAATTAAATATCTACTTAAGGTTAATGGTTCGAGGTATTTTCTTGCTTTATCCTCGATTTGATTGATCAAGTAAATTTTTCGACGTTATCCACTTAAAAATCATCTGTATACATTTCTAGTTTGTTTGAAATTTGTGACTCCAAAAGTTTTGGTGAAACTTGTTCAGCATCGTCCATCATTGAAACTAGATTTAGAGCTATAGTTTGCCGTATATTACTGTGAGAGGCGTTTCGATTAGACTGAAAACTTTCTCGAGTAATTTGGTTCACTTTTGGTTCAGTTACAGACTCGTCTTTTAATATGTGAGGCAATACTCTTAGATATTTGCGATGGTATTTTACGTATTTAGTATGAGGCTGTCTCTTCTTGTGGAGTAGAATCGTCACTTAAAATCTATGCAGTAAATCGACTATAGGTTGGGCTTAGCTTGTAAGAAAGACAGTGTAAGCATATAAGGATTTTATATACCTCTAGTCTATGTAGAATTAACATGATAACGAATATTACTCTGATTTAGGAATATAAACACCCAGCCCTTGTTTTATTAACCCATTTCTTAGATATTATTTATGCCCGGGACTTAGATATCCTAAAAGATCGTGTGTGGAAACATTCGGTCCTTGAGATTCATCAAATATTTTTTGTCAAAATCCATAATCAAAAAAAATAGTAGATCATTGATGATTAGACTATAAGAAACCACTAAAAGATACCGTAAAGCCCATAGGATAGTAAGATTACCGTGGTAGTAGATTATTAAGGGCATTATTATCGTTCCAGTAAAAATCGGAATCCTATACCAAATTGTTTGTATTACAGCCTTGCATGAACATATATATTCTTAAGCCTGGCATGATTAAGATTAGATTCAGGTAGATTTCAGCCTCGCCGCTAAGCCAATCGTAGGAGTTAATCAAGCGGAACTCAAAAGATGACGTAGTCGGAATGACAATGGCTAACGGCAACAGGCCATAAGTAGTGAAGTGCAGGTTATGTGGATTGCTTACATTCCGATAGTCACATACATGTGCGTCTTTCTCTGATTTAAAATCATCGTAGCTTCATTGAAATAATTGGTCTTCGTCTATTAATGTTCGAAGTAAGTTATTTATAGTTGTGCCGTCGCCTACTTGGTTTAACCCAAGCCCTAGCCTATATTACCAAATGAACGACAATTGAGACGACGAAATGAGTAAGTATATCTATCACAAAGAGGCCTGAGCTCTAATTTCAGTATCCCAATTCCATTTCAGAAGACACATTGATTATACGAATGCACGGACCAGCTACGTGGCTATAGTGCAAGGCTGAAATCTACTTGGATTTAGCACACCCATTATTAGGTGTGGTGGGGGGGGATATCAACGGGCGGGCGTGGCGTGGGTCAGTTCCGTCGGCTTCGCAACCAATTGACGCAGAAATTGCGCAAGGGTACACAACTGCAAGCTCGACAATCGTGCAATCAATTAATTACATCGCTCATCCCATGGAATAGGAACTGGAATTATTGATGTTCTTATATGCCCAGTAATATCACCATGATGTTTCTCTCTAGTAGAATCGCAGGCGGAAGAATTCGAACTGTCGCCGCTAATATGTTCATCTCAAATTGCCAGGCATCGACGTGGGCACGAGTGCCTAAAGGACCTCCAGTGAGTCTGTAAAAAGGACAGTTACACAGAACCAAATTTTGCTAACAAACTACAACTAGGATGTAAGTAATTACATACTTGAACTCCTCAACATCGGAACTAACCACAATTGCTTGGTAACAGGCAATCTTGGGTACTTATATTGAAAATCTAGGCAGATGAGTAGGAAGATCTAACTGACATGCATATATAGGCATTACTGAAGCATTCAAAGCTGATAGCTTCGCTGAGAAAATTAACCTTGGTATGCACACCGTTTCGATTGTACGCTCCAAAATTAAAGATGTCATTCTAACAAGTACCTCAAGGCGTTGGTGCATATCGTGATGATAAGGGGAAACCATACATATTACCCTCAGTAAAATTGGCAGAAAGTAAAATAGTGTCATCAGATCTGAACAAGGAGTATGCAGGTATCACTGGTGTCAGTGAATTCACCGGAGCTGCAGCAGTCCTTGCGTATGGTTCTAATTCTACAGCTCTCAATCGTATCGCAATAACACAGTCTATCTCTGGAACTGGTGCACTACGAATTGGGGGCGCTTTCCTCGAACGCTTCTATCCAGGATCTAAAACAATATATATTCCAACACCGTCGTGGGCAAATCACGCTGCAGTTTTCAAGGACTCTGGATTGGTTGTAGAGAAGTATAGGTACTACAACAAGGAAACAATCAATCTCGATTTTGAAGGCCTTATTGAAGATATTGAGAATGCGCCAAGTGGTAGTATATTTCTTCTACATGCCTGTGCCCATAATCCAACGGGGGTTGATCCTACTGTTGAGCAATGGAAAGAAATCAGTCGGGCAATTAGTAAATACAACCACTTTGCATTTTTTGATATGGCGTACCAAGGGTTTGCTTCAGGAGACACCAATAAAGATGCTTTCCCTGTCCGTTATTTTGTATCGGAGGGTCACAATATTTTTCTAGCTCAATCCTTTGCTAAAAATATGGGGCTCTATGGAGAACGTGTAGGTGCCTTTTCCATTGTATGTGCAGATACAGAGGAAAAAGAGCGTGTAGAATCACAGATTAAGATTCTAGTGCGTCCACTCTACTCGAACCCGCCTATTCATGGTGCAAGAATTGCCGCAGAAATCCTTGGGAATAAGGAGTTGAATTCTCAATGGCTCAATGAGCTCAAGGCTATGGCTGATCGTATTATCACCATGCGTAAATTATTGAAGGATGAACTTGAAGCATTAGGGAGTAAATATGATTGGAGCCACATTACAAATCAAATAGGAATGTTTGCCTATACCGGATTAACTCCTGAACAAATTGAGAAATTAGCCAAGGTGGTAGGTAGAATATTCATACTAGCTTCGAATTTATTAACTGATAAAATATGTAGCACTCAGTGTACGCCACCAAAGATGGACGGATATCAGTCGCCGGCATTACGACTGGAAATGTCAAGAGACTTGCAGCAGCGATTCATGCAGTCAAACCATAAGATTAATTCTTTGTTTTGCTAAAATAGAAAAGATAGAAAGGTTTGGCGTCCGGACTGGTGATTTTTCCATAATATTGTCCTTCTCGCAGGCGCAAAATGGCTTGCTATAAGTTGAAATTTGTTGTGGATTTATTAACGAGAAAATGAATTAACTATAAATATTTGCCACCACAATACATTTGGAAAATATCTTTTAAATAGTGCTGTTTATCTTTCTTGTTGATATTTATTGAACACAAGATATATTGACAGATTTAAGAAAATTAGATGTAGTTCAACTCTGAAGACGGAGAAACTGTGTACCGTGGTAAATCTACTGATTTACCCCTCATGCAATAATTGGTGTATCCTTACACACTCATCATCTTCAGAATTAACATCTTTCGCTGTTGATATCTATCGTCAACTCTAACCCCTTGTAACCAACAACCAACACTATTCCTCATTTGAAGTATACATCACCTCCTAGACCATTAAACAAAACAAAAATTAATAAATAATTACCAATTTTGTTTTGTTACACTGAAACACGGCTTTTATAGCTTTTTGGTCTAATAAACGCAAATCTAGCCACCCTTTTCTCTGTCACCCTCCATATTTCGTCAACTAATTAATTTCGGCCCCAACCTTCTAAATCGTGATATGTTGCTCCGAATTTAATCAATTTAAGAATTTCTTAGACAACGATTGATTTGGCTATTCAGGATTATCGTATTGGTATTTTCAACGGACAAAATGCCGCAGCTATGGCATATGCTGTACCTTGAGCCAGCTTTAGCTCTAGATTGAATGGATCCAATAGTCAGGCAATTGTACACCAGCATCGTCAAAGATTGAGCCTAGACTAAGAAAATTTTTTAGCTGATAAGATTCTTGATGTGGATGCTTGGGGAAAACCACACAGCTATGCTAGAACTCGTGAAATGAGTTGCAAATTTCTGAGGGCAATCGAAGATCACAAGCCGTTCGGCAAAGATTGGATTTCCTACTTCGCTTGTGACAACAGTGAAGTGACCTCTTTTATAGGAAGGAAGCTTGAAGCTTATAGATCAGATGCATCAAAGCATGGTGACATAAATGCCTTCTTTGATTCGTTTAATCAGATTTTTAAGGAGTTCAACATTACACACTCCAATATATAGAACATGGATGAAATTGGCGTTGCTCTCTGGGTGTGTAACAACCCACGAGCTCTTGCAAGCTCCAGAAAAAAGAGGACACACGTAAAACTTTCAGAAAATAGGAGTATCAATAATCGAAGCTATATCAGCTGATAGCCAAAAACCAAGATGTCTAGTAATTTTCAAAGGAGAGCATCTCCAAAACACTCTGTTTCCCATTGAGTCAGTTATAGATTAGTTCTACACTACTGCTGAGAATGGATGGACATTGGAAGCGATCACGAATGAATGGTTAAAGTCTATTTTCATACCAACGACTTATTTAAACGATCGAACCCATTTCTTGATCCTCGACGACTATGGCAGCCATACTGATCTTGATTTTATGCAAAGTATTAAGAAAAGTAAAATTTATCTCCTGTACCTTCCACCTTGTTCAACTTATATCTTGCAACCTCTAGATTTAGCACCATTTTCGGTTTTACAATCTAAATATCGCTGTCAAATTTCCGCTCTTTCTGCCCTTCATAACGCAGCACGTGTAAAGTAAAAAAGATTATAAGATACCAAAATGAAGCTAAGAAAGGGGGCTTATCGGAGGGGATAATTCGAACAAAGTGAAGGGCCACAGGTTTTGTTCCATTTAACCCTGAGATGGCACTATAGTCATCTCAGAATATAGGTGAGCCACACACCCCTACAAGAACCCCCAAAGCGTAAGATAGATGGGAACTTGGGCTACAGACTGCTAAGGTCTCTTAAGATATATATCTAGCCTAGCAATCGATTCAAAAGACTGAAAATATTCCCAAATTGACTTAAGAGCTTCTCGGTAAATGTGGCAAGGAAATTATGCAGGCAAATACCTGCGTTACAGCCCTAGAGTCAGAAAATAAAAGGTTAAAATATCTGCTGGAGGCAGATGAAAATAATTGAGCGAGGAAAAGAGTAAAACCAAATCAAAATCAAAAATTTGCTGGTGTGGATAATATCATAGTCAATTCTGGGCAATCTGAAGCTCAAAGCTCCTTCCCCTCTCGAAAACTGTGTCGCTTCTAGGCTGCTCATCTTCATTTACAAACATTGCAAACAATTAGAGCATTATCAAGCCTCGATAACCTTGAACCTAAATTGGCACCGCAGCGTCGTATACCCAATAAGTCTTAATTCTAAACAGTTCAAAAATCACCTAGCAAAGAGTCTGCCTCGAGATAAGCCGTTAATAAAAATGAACCAAGAAGATAGATAATCACCTGCTTATCGGAGTATTCTTAGGCTATCCTGCATTGAGCATGTCCCCTCCCGCAAACTTTCAACAATTAAATAGTTATCTGAAGGAAAATCCCGTGCGTGAGATTTAAAATATTAAAACAGGCTTTGCAATCTGCCACTTTTCGTCAAATTTTCAAGAAAAACTACTCACACGTTTAAGGGAAATCGAATCATTCATTTTCAATCAAGGCCAATGCAAAGATGAGAAGCCCGAGACTTACCTAGCTTATCATTTCAAGAATTCCACGTGCTTTCACTTGTTTGAACGGAACCATTATGACATCTATTGGGATAACAGAAGAAATGATGACCAAATCATCGAGCGAACTAACGAATGTTGCGCCGGCTAAAGCACTCACTTCTAATAGTACACCAATTCACAAATATTCAGACCAAAGAATCTAGATCGTTCTATACCCGAAAGTATTATCTCTTTCCGGTTCCTCATTCCATCCCATTATTTGGAGTTCAAGTTTCCACTAAACTTCTTCCCCAGCAAACTCGTACTTTTCATTGAGGGAGATGTTTTGGATGGCACAACGAACGCTTTTGCGCTAGATCTCCCCGTTACAGAATAAGTTTATCTACAAATCACGTAGAAAGCGGTCGCATCTCTTGTGCTCCAAGCCGTCCCCATGTTTATCCTCCAAAATGCGCCAACTGCCACGGCCCTCAACCCTCCAACTCTCTCGAATTTCTTATCAGGCCAAGAAAATATAACATACTACCAAACAAGGCGCAGACAAGTCAAATAAGACATGCGGCAGCAGCAGCAAGACTTCATCCTAAAACAGCACACTGCGGAACACTGGGCAGCAAGGACTTCCGCCCCCTTCCATGTCCTGAGAATGAGATTCTCATACCCCACTCAATTCCCTTCAAATTAGTAGAATTTTCTCTGAGTCTCCTACACCATCTCGTAGTAATTGTCAAGCTCAGCTAGGGCCTGGTCGTGAGAGAAGTGGAGATAAAATGCATGAAAAATAAACTCAACTCAGTGCAAATACTGTCAATTAACGTTAGACGTAGCTCAGTAGCACACACTATTGCCTCAGAAATGATTTACTCAAGAAAAACAGATATTGTGTTGGTCCAGGAGCCATATATACACAAAGACAAGCAAGGAAAATAATCTGGAAACATCCCTCACCTGAATCTTTCATCCTAGTTGACAGTTTGACAATACTCAATCCCAATAGTTCAGCATAATATATTGCCTTTCCCTCAGCTCACCTACATAGAGGTCTCAAACGCCATCCTTAGAGCAGGTAAAATAGGCCTGGAAAGAATAGAATACCTACTACATTACGTAAAATTACATGAAAACACAATACAAACATAGTTACAGAGTTCTTTCAAGCTTTTATTGAGTCTAGATATCACCCAGACTGCTTTCGTACTGCCATCCTAGCAATTATCAAAAAGCCGAAAGTATCGACTGAACTTCGCCGAGATTCTGCAAGCCTATCACCCTGCTATTGGCTCTAGGTAAGGGATTTGAGAGAATATTCGCAGAACGTCTATCATAGATCACAATAAAACACGGAGTTATTGCTAAGAAACAATTTGGAGCCCTCTCTCATCGCTTATCGGTTGACTTGACGACTTGCCTCACGTACGACGTAGAAATTGCGTCATCTAAAAGCCTGACGGCTACTGTAGCAACTTGCTGATACTTTTTATGCTACATATATTATCCTATTTAGACTAGATGGGTTTGAAAAAGCTTTTGGATATACAATTGATGTTGTATTCCTCAAAATTTCGCCAACGCTTGAAGAAAACTCGTTAAGGATAGGTAATAGCTATCGATCATGCATTCATTTGGGGCAGAAAGAAAGGACTTACTTTTGACCCGACGAGATCCGAACTGATTCATTTTAGTAGGAAATGCAAGGACAACTATAACAATCCCTCCATCGTGACAAGCGAGTTTCTCAGTGAAGTTAATCAATGCAGGCCCTACCTTAATTGACTGGACATCTAATTTGACAGGAAGTTAGCCTTCAAACACTATACTAGCATTCAGATTTCAAAAACTCTTGAAGTTATTCAAACCCTGCGCTGCCTTGGAATACAGTCCGAGGAGTCTCTACCAAGCTCTTAAAACAAGTAGTTATATCAGTGGCATCTTTAGTCGCTCAATTTTGGTCTTCAAAATAGTGGCATGGGGAAACCAGGACTAAAGACAAAAACCTATTAGTAATAGAGTCGGAACTCACCTCAATATGATTGACAGGCTGTACACATCCGCTGCTAGAGTTATCCTTCCAGTGTACCACACTAATCCTAATTTAGTCCATGGAAAGTCCGGATTAGTTTCAGCTGATATGATATCATCCTCGATTCTTTATTTAAAAAGACGACATTAAGAACACGTAAATTAGACTTTAATCAACCTCTTTGTAAAAGAAGATGTGATTCCCAAAAAAGGCCTGCTATATCCCGGTTTTCCTAATCCCTTAAAATGATTCCTTCTTCGGAAAAGATTGATTCTCTACTTCTCCCCCTTGGAAAAGAAATGCGACCCTCAATACTTCTCATGACATAAATTGGTCCGATTTTACTGACTCTTCTACTAGGATCTTGCCCATTATGCAAGTACAACGAATTCTATGATGCAGAAGTACACGCTGTCCTCCACGGAATTTGAACAGCGATTAACCTACAATCAGCCCGTTTTACCAAGAATTTTGGGGCTTGCACAGACAAAGAGCTGGCGACCAAATTTTACAACATGAACAAAATATAATAGGACATTAGAAATAACTATTAGTACATTGTTATCCAAAGTTGGTTTATATTTGATCTAAGGAGATAATCTATAATTTAACGGGGATAATGTATAGACAAGTCATACCTCAAATGGGGATAGAACAAATGTAGTAATCACAAATATTGTAATTTGACTTAGACTGAGTATAGACCTTCAAATCAACAGTGCAAATCATTACATATTAATACTTCATTCTTCATTTTCTAATAGTTAATGTGGCGTCAAATCCAGAAAATAAAGCACAAGAAATTAATAAATTTGTCGTTCAGCATAAACAATATTTTAAGTCTGGAGAATACTCTGCGTTGGATCTATCTGGGTATTTTGGAGATTCTTTTAAAGATTGGTCAAAATTTGATTTTGAACTCTTTAAAGCTCGTACAGCCGAGAAAAGTACTTCGTGATAGAGGAGTCTGTGAGGATACTAGACAAACCAAGGACCAAGTAATTACCGCACTAATGGCCGCAGTAAAGAATGAATTGCCATGGACTGAACCCTCCGAATATTTTGGACCTATAATGCCAGGAAAACGAAAATTATAATTTTCAACCTAAATTTAAAGTAGAAGATGAACGGTCTAATATAAATCTTTTTAAACCAACTTTTGATTTTCAATCAGAAGCTCCAAATCTACCTTTCGAGACAGAATCTAGTCGTCGTCCTATTCATAATACGCAAGGGCAGGCAGAAGAATCATACTCCAAAGGGAACACACATCAAAATTTTACCATTAAACAAAATATTACTCTTGAAAAAGAACTGGATATCTTCCTTAGATTTTACATAAATGATGAACTCAAATACAGTGGAGAGCCTAATGATAGTATTAAATTTAAGTATAACATTCTCCTTGACAACTGCACAAGATCATCGTTACCAAAGATTGCGCATCGTACTGTAATACCCACGATGTTAACTAAAAGCGCATTTCAAAGATATTTCGCTACTTGCCAAAATTTGATAACACATGAAGAGGTTTTCACCTCTCTTCAGCATTATTTTGAAAACGACGAGCATAAACGCAATATGCTTCGCCAGTGGAATAGCTGCTTACTAGACACATTTATAAAGAAAAATCCAAATAGAGTATTAACAGAAGTCATGAAACTAATGATCGATTAATTGATTCAGCTCCAATTCTCCTTGGATGATATGTACCAAGGTTATAAATATCTATATGATAAACTGATTGAATCATGTAGGCAAGAGCCAGCCTATCAATTAGCTTGTTTCCGACCTTCTACCAATCTCCAAGGTCTCATAAATGACTTACATTCATCTGTAGCAACTTTTGAAGATACTAGTAATAAGCCTCACAGCTCAAGTGAAGTATTTATAACTTCGACGGTAGCTCAAACCGATTTTCTTTCTCTCGCACATTCCCATCTTCAAAACGAGGTGAAACTAGATTGAAAAATAAAAACCAGCGGAAATACTATGTTTGTGGTGCGAAGGGATGTTGGTCTTCTCGCCATTCGGAATCTGAGCGTGAACGTTCTCGAGAAAATTTTATGGAAAAATTGAAAAATAAAGCCAATCAATATTTTGCTGAAGCTAATACTGATCAGTGTTGGTAATATTAGAAATATTACAATGAGGTTGCTGTTACGAAGTTAGCAGGTCGTTCACGAAGTGGGTATTTGTGTAAATTTGTATATAGATTTACATAACCATTGCTTATTTCTTATTACCTGTTTAAAAAGGTATATCTTCCTAATTTCACCATTATCTATCCTACATACATACATCTATCCACTGGCTTACTCGCTCATTCTCAACAACCCCTTTTCTGCGATACATTAACAATTTACTAGTTCAAATTCGTACATTTACCGACAGTCACGAAGTCAGCGGGTTCGTCACCAAGTCGAGAACTGATGGTAAATGATCGTATTCCTACATTCCTTTTTATTTTTCTCTTGCCCCGTCTAATCTACATATATATTTCCTCTACATACGTCAATTCAACAACCCTTACTTATCCACGTCGAAATTCCCCAACTATTAAAAACCGACACATGATACATGAATTGCGTATTTCGCTTATTTAGCGACAAAAAGTGAGTCGATAGCATTTTTGATCAAAGAATTGTTATTATTGTTGTTGTTGGCCCACCCCCACCCCCTTTTTGGCGGCTGTCCTGGTCGCGATCATTTTTTGAGAATTCGTCAAGGATGCATAATTCTTTTCTCTTGAACATCGCTTAGAACCCCGATTATTTACTTCCTCCACGGCAATTTAAACTCCGCACGCTGAGTTCAGAGTTCCAGCCATTGGATCGATTAGACTCCCACAGAAATCATCTTGCGAAATCGGTTGACATCTCAATTGGGGAATAATAAGATAAGCTTCAGCTAGTCCAGGTGCTTTGAATGTAAGCGGATCAATCAATAGATACGGCATCTGGTCTTCTAATATAATGAATGAGCTTATAAGTCTAGACGAGCCTTCTCTTCTTAATGGAGGGAGGGGGAGAAAGAAGATGGAAAAGGCTTCGCTAGCCAGTACTTACAGAAAACAGATGTTTTTGAGTCTGAGAGACTTTACCATTCGCACTTATTTGATAGGTGATAAGTCAAAATACGATCACGATGTTTCATACCTAGAAAGTCAAGTAAATGAAATCGAAAAAAAAAATATTGCGGAAAGTATGTGCCCTGAATCTTGCCAGCTGTGCCGGATTATTTGGCTTGTTCAATTATTGCTGCTACAGAAATACTAGAGGGGAAACATAGAAATAGTTTACAGACTGTATAAAGGTTGCATGAACTGAACTTGATATTAAGAGATAAGTTAAATTTTTTGTATTATAGAGAACTCCTGTCTTTCTAAACTATCACCGGATTTGCTAAAGACTTACATCGATTCATGATGTCCTATTCAGGATTTACCTAACAGGCCTTTTTATTCTTAGGAGTTTTATGTTGTGCCATTAACAGTTGATACATTCTATGAAACATCATTTAGTTAGTTGCACGAAGCCGTTACAACCAAGCTAGCCTAGTTGTAGAAACAACACTGAGACTGTGACATACTGGTATACTCCAGAAGCATGGAAGGTCTAAGTGCGCTCGACAAATCCTGACAAGATTCATGTCCATAAGACCACAATAATTATTGAGTTACTTTGGTGATATGTCATGCATGACTTCCCTCATCGATTTCAATCGTCCTAGGATTGATTTGGTATGTTGGGCTCTTGTTTCGCGCTTAGTGCCATAACCACTAGATCGAATAATGGTACCTCTCAATACAAACCAAAGGAAGGCTAAAACTTCTCGGAGGGAAGACTTTGAAGCTGTAGTAGACACGCATACGAAGTAGTAGGGTCAAGTGTTAAAGCCTGCTAAAATATCATCCAGAACCAAATAAATGGATTCGTGCATGCGTTCATTTTTATTGAGCCATCTTTCTACTCTTTAAGCATATCCTATACTGTATTGAGAACCTTCCAGATTCAGCAAGATTCTTCTCGGATGTCCATCTTCAAAGGTATTTCTCATTCTGGGTAAGGAGTCAGTGACCTCACGTTTCGCCTTGAATGTAGGGCGCAAGACCATAGTATTCTTCCTGGAAATAGTGGCCAAATTTCTGACGATGATCCTAACTTTGAAGAGTAACTCTAGACCTGATACTGATTCTCTCCAAGCCAGGCTTGTCAAGACCAAAGATGAGGATGAAAAGGAGTATATGGAAATCAAAGGAGGGTCTATCGATAAAACGGGCTGTTGCTAATCTAGTGAGGGAGCAGGAGAAGATGCATACCACCAAGTTTTCTTAAGCCCATATTTTTAAAGTAGACAAAGAACCTTCCAACAATCGCACTCTTCTTGCACAAACTGAGCAGTGTGAGAGACAGCGAACCAAGCTTGATTAATACATTGGTCCAGTATAAACATCCTGCTATATTTCTCTCTTCATACCTGCGATATAAATTTCCTTCGATTTCAATATAGATTGACCTCAAGTTATATAAATGAAAAAAAAAAAAAAAGTCAAATTAGAGAAAAACTCTTATAATGGACTAATAAATAATACCGTTCGATAGCTAATATAGTTTTTTTTTTAGTTTTTTTTTTTTTAAAGAAAATGATTTTCTTTCATATCATCTGTTTTGAGTCCAATCTATTCACTAGAAGAGTAGTCTATTAAAAATATAATACTTTTAAAATTAGTCCAAATATTACCATTTGATGAAAATGCACTGATATTAACGCACTGATTAGTAGAACGTATCGAGACTCCAAGTTTGAGGCAAAAAAAAATCTCTCCCCACTCTCTCCCACCAAAAAAAAAAAAAAAAGGCATGGATAAAATTGAGTTACGGTAATTGAAATCAAGTGTTTCTATTGATTATTATTATTAACTAACTGCCTTTATTACCGATGAAACGGTTATCTATATATATATATATATATATATAAAAAAAAAAATTTCAATCTATAAGATGATGATTGCTGATCATTTGTTCTGAAAGAAAAAAAAATACGAGTACGATTTGGAGGTGTCTATTAAGGATTTACGAACTTTGGATCAAATTTCTACCTAGTATATACGAGATACCGTTATTATATATATATATATATATATATAAATATTACCGCCCGCTAGTCTTCCTATTAGAATAACTTTTTTTTTTGAATTTTTGAAATTTTCTTTCCTGGTTTTATTTTTTGTATTCAATTTTTCGCTGTTTACCAAGACCATATCACTAATCCGTATTAGTAATCAGCCTAGGTAATACATATATATATTTATGATGATGGAACACACAGACAAAATATTCATGACCCATTTATACTATTTTTACATAATTATATATTATTTATATATACGTATAATATTATACCTACAGATATCTACTTAATATCCTGATATAGCCTATCACTAACTATATCTAGCCTATTCCTCCTGACAGTGTTCAGTTTTATCGATCTATCACATGATCAACATTTTGAATCAATCCTTTGTGCATTAAGTAAGGGACGTTCCGATTCCATGGGTGAGTAAAGAGAAAGTCGCGCGGAGAGGCCCCTAGTTAATTCAGTTCAGGTCAATTTAGTTTACCATGGAACAGTAGTAAATATCTGGACAGTCCTGGATGATAGCGTATTGAACATATAATCTACACACACTTATATATAAATTCTACCCCCCTTCACTAGAAGAGATAGATTATCGAGTGTTGCATATATTTGACCTTACCCTCTTTTTTTTACTAGTGCTTGTGTCGCTTAATTTCTTTTTTTCTTTCTTTTGGATCTCATCAAAAAGCTATATAGCTCTGAATATTCGATACTTCATTTTTTTTTCTCAACTCTCTGGTAGTAGTCCTGCTTACAATGACAATTACAAAATCCCTCGTATTCTTTCCCCTCGAATCAGACAGACCCTTCCCCCGTTTGAGTCAATATGAGTGGTGTCTGACGCTCTGAGCCGATTAAACAGTCCACTCCCTTCCGATAATGACGACGACTAAAATCACATGTGACATCTTAACTATATATCCATATATCTGAATACATCTTATATATAGTTATAGCATTTTGTAAACGTCTTGTAAATCGTTCATAGATGTTATTCGCTTCTTTTTTTTTCTCTTGGTACTTTCCTGATACACGACAACCACGACGGTGAAGCAAAATTAAGCCTGAAGTTTTCCTGCTATGGGCCAATCATCTCCATCAAAAGTGCGATAAGGTCCCCCCCTCCCCCGCACTCTAATCCCTACGCTCAGCTCGGACCGACGTGGGTGTTTAGAAGTATTAGGAGCCAACCATGTTCTAATAACGGTGTTATGGACAAGATTTATAGCATTACTATTGGGAATCGTTAATAGCGAGAGAGCAGCCGGATAAGTTATGCTGAAGATTTAGACGGAAGTTGTTTTGGAATTATAGGAAAATAATAAAAAAAGGTGACCGCCATGGAGATTACCCCAAATCTGATTGTAATGAAATAAGAGGTAGTAGCGATCCTATTTGGTAGATCATATTATTTATTAGTTTTTAATGTGACAGTGAAAAAAAAAAAAGACTGATTGATCCTAGTTAGCTTTAGTAATCAGATGGCAAGGGAAGGCTAGGCTTATCTCCTGTTCCGGGGGGGACGCCTTTATTAGAATCTGAGAAGGGAGGGGGGCTATTTTGTAATCCGCCCATCAGCCCAGGCTAAAAGAGACTAAAACTTGCATAACGTTGGCGGGGGAACTAGTTTGCCTACTGCTTTATGCAATCAATCGACTCTCTGCGAACTGACTCTAGGGAATCTCCTGAGTTCGGAAATTGCATTGATTTGAGTGAGAGAAAAAAAAAATTAGCCGACAAGTTTCTTCTATATTATCTTCACAATTTCTTTTTAAGATGATTATCCTGTCAGGAGCTAATTAAGATTTCACCAACCAGAAAGGAGGAGCTATCGAGGCTGAAGCAATCAAATAAGCTAGGCGCTATTGCTATTGCGTTTATTGGGCGAGCTAGTAAAACCCAAAACAAGTGCCGATCTTGAACTCTTATTAAACTTTAAAGCGTGAATTCCCTCCCTTGTCTAGGTTTCCGCCGTTACCATGTTACAGCTCCCAGAAGCCCTTTTTTTTTTTTACACAACAATCCTTCAATGACAAGATTCCGCGCCTCGTAGTTCTGCATTTGTGCAATTTGTTACCTCAATAGGTAGGGAATAACATAGTGCATGTACAGTTTGAGACAGGACAACGTTTTGGCGAGAGATGGAATAACCATTTCCGATTTGATGCCAAGATAGATCATGTTCTTCGGGCAAAAGTGGATATTCCATGTGTCTATCGATTTTGCGATAAATAATTGCCCATGTTTACATCTTTCAAGGATTTTCAATCACCCTGCAATGCCCAATCATTTTTTATCTCGGAAAAGATGAGCGCTCAATCTCATAATATGGCGAACACAATCACTTCATTTGCAAGCAACTGTGAATTGTCCTATTTAAAACATGTAGTGGTTTTTCGAGCCAATCTCTACATTCGCATAGTTTCCTTGCGAGAGTCGAGCAAGAAGTACGGTACATTTTTTAAAGCTAGCCAGACAGTTTGCCAATCTCCTTATATACTAAGTCGGGTATATATCGAGCATTCGTGTACACTTTTCGGTATCTTCCGTTGTAAAGCTACAACTACTGTCAACCCTTGAATAACTTAGTTCCTCTCATAAATTAGGAATTCTTGCTGAAGCGACCTGGTTCAGTACTAATTACTAATAACATAGCTAAATTTACTGAAAAAACGTTGTTATCTGATGAAGTGTCTTTGTGGAAATTAAATTGCGTGTGCCATCTATAGAGTTATTTAAGACCTAGGAAGTACGTCAACCCTCATTCTGGATGCGTTAATGTGTCTCTAGAAATTCAAATCTTTCAACATAGAGAGACCCACAGGCAACAAGAGAAATCACTGCACTCAGTGATTTGAGCATTTCTGCTTGCTCTGCTAGTTTCATGACTTGTTAGGTCAACTACCTCTTTATTCCTTTTCAGCTGGTTATTTTACTATTTGAATTAATTGATTATCGTTCATTTACTTAGTTCCTTCTTGATTTTCTCTGCTGGATTGAGGAAATTTGTAATTGACAATGCACCTTGGACTGCTAATTGGTTTAATGTGTCTTGAAGCCCCTAACTCAGTTAACTCTTCATTATCTCCCAAATATAGATGGAATGGTAACACTGGGATGTAATTGTATAAACGTTCGCTTATATGCGGCTGTTGTTTCTATAGAAACGTAATTATGGGGCAATTCCCATAACTTAGATCCTCGGATAAAGTAGCTACTAGCATTTGAGCCTGAACCAATACGCTAAGTTTTCAGAGGGTTGGTTGATTGTAGTTAGCTTTAGCATCGGGCACTTAATCACTAGTTTGTAACTGTTATTCATTTTTGTCTGATTTAAGAGAGAAATATTGCTAATACCGCTCTGGCACGCGTAGCTTTACTGTGAGTAAATGCTTTATTGAAAATCTTTCTCATATGACTAAAGGATCAGATTTTGCACTTATTGAATTGCTTTCTAGTGCTTTGATTGATAAATTGTGTAAAGATTGGCTTTTGACAAGGACGAGATGATGTGCTGCTTGTCAACTATAGCATTGGTTTTTTGTTTGAGCCAGGCCAGTTCCTCCAAATAGACGCCCCGTTTACACTATTGAAGCGGGGACCAATATGGTGTATGAAGCAACCATTTACTTAGCAAGTCTTGGTATCGAATGGAAATACCGTTCCATCTCGCGAACGGGTCCTTAATTTGATTTTGCAGCTAAAACATCAAGCGAGGCTACCCATGGCTACAAAGTAAATAGAACAGCTTCTTACCAGACAAGCAGAGAACGTAACAGACAATTGTTAGTATGGTAAGTAGCTGAAATGAATAGCCCACTGATCATATTTTCTGTTAACTGTTTCAATCTACTCTAAGATTTGTTAGGGACTAGATTTAATTAGCGCGGAAACCATGTGCAACCAACAAAATTAGATTAGATGAGTAAACATACGGCTTTTTGTATACCTAGACATACATCATTTCACTGAGAGTAAGCCAGCGCTTAGCTTTTCACCTCTCAAAGAGACACGGACAATGGATGATATCAAAGTCAGGAAATGCGGCGACTTTCTTCTCGTTGTTTGAGCTAAATGCCAAGCGGAGTCACTGACCGACCAATCAATGGCCGAACAAAGAAAACATGAGGGAGGGAAATTTATTGGCGGTTGTTGTGGAGGCCTGCTCCTATACTAAACAACAAAAGCAGGGACTAGACTAGTTTGCGTATTTTTTATCCTGGTCCATAGCATAAGCGACCTCGTATTATCACCCACGTTAGGCTAAGATCCATAATGGCTTAGTCGGAAAATCTGATATTGGTCCATATTGATTGGTTAACACCAAATTTAGGCCAACCAATTGTTTATTCCTGTATTTCTCGAATTGATTTCTGATTTATAACCTATAACAATCAAGAAGTGATTGCGCTTCCTTCATTGAGAAATAAACATCTTTCCCTTCGGCGAGCGCCACTTCCAAAGACAGCTGGTGCTTTTCATGCTTAAATACTCGGAGGTAGGAAGCTTGTCAATTTTTTTCCCCTGAGTTAATATACTGATGTGTCATGATACTGTGATTTCCAACAGCATTGTAGAAGGTCTATAACACGTCTACTACTGTAACTGTAAGTATTTCTAAGGAAAATCCTGGCGAATAGGGGTTAGATGATTTTGGATATGATCGTCATTAAATGCAAGCAGCTGGCATTTGCAATTTGTCAGAGGTTGTTAGACTGTAATATTTTTTTTTTTTCTCAATTTGCAACCTTGGAGCACAAGAAGTAAATGGCTTAATCTTCATGGCTTTATGATCAGCATCTTAATATACTACAACTCCAGCAAACACATTGACCAGTGAAGAAGTTTGTATTTGTTTTTTTAAACCCCTCTCTTCCCTACATTCTGTGTTTTACTAACCTAAAGTAAGCGCGATTGATATCAACTTCACACTAACAACATAGCAATTAATAGCTAAGTTAACTGGTTAAGATGTATCACTGGTGGGTTTGCCTTAGGAAATTCAGCAATAGTAGCTTTATACCAATTTAATTGAAAAAAGGAGCATTCGTATAAAATATAGACTGGAATCACGTGGGGCTCGGAAATTCCCAACTTCTCGTTAAAAACTTTCTTTTACTTTCTTCTCCCTCCTCTCCAACATTTGCTCCCAGCACATTTCGTTTTTCTTTTTTTACTGATTATGTTGGAGGCAGAAGGAGAATTTTAGTTCTGCTGTTAAGCATGGTTTGAAATAAAGATGTGATCCATATTTGAAGCTCCTGTTTTCATTTATATCAACTGATGTATTAGAGAAAACACGAACAATCAAAAGTACCAGAAACACGTCTAAAAGATCGCGCATGCCTGCATACACACACAGACATTTCGCGCTCGAAAATAAGCATCCGGATCCCTCCGATATTAAGAGTCCCCCATGCGGGCTACCCCTTGGTGGGGAAAGAAGGGATAGCTGGTATCTCAACCCTGAGTGATTAGTTTTCCACTGCCACGACGTCGGAAGGGGTTTTGCAGTTGTCGGGGTCAGCCTTTGCCGCTTGTTGGTTAGAGTTGCCCAAGATGAGGCTATTCACTTTGTATTCCGGGCCGCGTCTCTTCACATAGGTCAGTACGTTCGCTGAATTGTTGTTCACTGTGGGAAGAAGACGATTTATTTGAGATTTAACATAGTCCTTTTCCCGAAGACAAAGTTGACTAGTATAACGTTGTGACATTAATAAGTAAGATCGTTTTCAGTCATACAGAACATGCAGCTTGCATTCAACGGACGGAACATGCGTCATCCGATTCATCAACTCGGTTGTAAAAACCCATATGTCGCTAGACAGAAGTCGTGAGTTGCGTTGCCATTTTTCTCCCGCTCTCCTAGACCTGACAAGTTTATTTGTTTGAATAACTGTATAATTGAAGGACTGATTAGTTGTTTGATTATTACCGCGGAGTTCCTCCACCTACAAAGTGATAACTGGGCCGTGTAATAAATATTCTTTTTATCATCAAAAAAAGATTTCTTCCTTGCACCTAGTTGAACTTTAAAATTTACTTTGAGCCAGAAGAACTGTCCCCCACGGGGCCCAAGCGTAGATCCACAGCCGGCAGGTATTCCGAAGCGAGAAACATTGACATGATCTGCTTGCCCTACTTGCCTGTCCCTCACAACTAGTTAAGCTAATTGAGTTCCACACCCTGAGCCCCTTGACAAGCTGCTATCATCAACGTCCACAAGTTCTTGCATGGGTCAGCGACGCTTGATTACCTTGTCTCCGACTATCAGCATGTCCTCAAAACAACAATATCGTCCTCACACCACGATACATCTGAGCATGTCAATTTTTCGAACTGCAAGAATCTGCCATCGTATTTGACACAGCTCAGCAGCTTATTAAGGCGACTTACTCTAGTGAACCAGTACCATTACTTGAAGAGATATACCACTGATCTTCGGAAAGGTCTCTACTCATTTTAGCACTGCTTATGTAGAATATTTGCGAATTCATTCCAACTTCAAAGAAAGACTTAGTATCAAAGAAAATTTCTTGAAATCAAGTTAACTACAGAAAGACGCGGTCACTTTCATTTTAGCTCAGGCTTTAAGTAAGTTCAAAATCCGTGCTTGATAGTTTAATAGCAAATGAAATTTCCGTCATCTGAAATACGCCAAATATCAACTTAAATGGTTTTTCTTTTAGTAACTCCCTTCTTACATTATCATATCAATAATGTTTTTCGCTTTAAATGACTTTGATGTTTCGTACTGATTGTTTTGTGCATAGATACATTCAAAACTGTTATCAATGGGATTGATTTTCTGCTAGACAGCCTTCAAATCCAATTTTAATTTTATTCAAAGGAATAAAAAGTGTTTCAGCTAGACTTCTATTCTATCGTCAGGTGGCAATGAGCTTTTAGGCGTACTCTTGACAGTTCTTTTTCTTTTTGATTACTAGAAACTAGATTTCATCACAACGAACTTGTCTAGGATCATCCTTTGCAGTTTCGAGTCACTGTCTCTGATAGCTTGAAGCAAATTCAATATGGTCGAATCATCTACAGAAGAGAAAACTCCCCTGGAGCATATTGCCACCGATAAATCCCTATCATCTTTCACAATTGATTCAAATAATAACGATAACCATTCCAAAAATCGAACTTTGAGACTATCCAAATCACTCGTACAAATGCAGATAACACCGCCAGTGACACCTATGGGATCTTTTGAGAATATAAATGAGCTCTTAAACAATGATAGTAAATTTCCAAACTTCTTGCGGGCAACATATCCATTTAATCCAACCTATGCGCCTGCAGATAATGCCGTAACTCTTGAATTCAACGAGGGAGATATTATACTTGTACATACGACCCATATAAATGGATGGGCTGACGGAACAATTCTCACCAATGGCGAGAGAGGGTGGCTCCCAACTAATTATTGCAAAGCATATGAGCCTGAACCTATACGAATTTTGCTCATAAGCTTCCTAAACTTGTGGGAACAAGTTCGCTTCAACCTTGGTAAGAATCGAAATAGATTTCCAACTCAAGAGCTTATGCGTTGTATTCTTGCTGGAGTAAGATATTTATTGGTAGGTTTTAATGTGATCGCATCTGTATGAATGCATCTAACATCGTATTATTAGGAGAGAACTCAATGCCTAACTAAAGACTCTGTACTTATAGAAGAAAGCGATAAACTTAGGAGAATACGAAGGGCATTACTATCCGATTTATCATCACTTGTAAAATATACCAATATATTGCAAGAAGTTCCACCCTCAAAAAACTTCGATTCGGATGAATTACAAAGAAGTAAGCTTATCTGTCGAGATATGATGCTTAATGCATTCCGACTTATTAGACGAGGGGCTCGGTTTCTTGATATTTGGATTGATGAGGTTAAATCCCGACCAAACTTCTGCCCCGAATCAGTCTTAAACCGTATGGCTCCAGTTATTGAAGAAACTAAGACGCCTCCTACGACACCTATAGACTTCTTACTGGAAAACACAAGTTACTATCACTCCTATGACAACTTGAGCAAAAGAAAATCTAATCCATGTCTGAGCACTGGGTACGGGAAATCTGAGCCATCGAGAAAAGAAATAAAAACTTCGATAGATCGTATATCATCAGGATATTTTTCTCCTATTTACTGTTCCTCTGGAAGTGCACTAAACGACTCAAGTCAATCTCAACAATACTATGTTTCTCATGGGATTTCATCAACCGTCCCAGTGTCCCAACGACAAAACTTTGCTTCTGAAAGACTTAATTCAAGTCATGACACTCTCTTATCTTTTCTAGGTTCACTTATCGGTCGGCTTCATTCCCAATCTCAGTCACCCGCTGAGTTTATATCAATTGTAGAACAATTTGTCCTTGCAGGGCAGGAACTTTTGAATATCGTCAAAATTATTTGTGATCATGATCCGCAAAGCACCCAATTACTTTTGATAAATAGGAACATAATGCAAGAGCGTATTCATCAATTGGTGAAGGATGCACGAGAAACTATTTCATGTACTGAAGATGACGAAATTACTATTGTGTCCCCAAGTCAAAAAACACAATTACTTATGGACTCAACTACCTGTGTAAAAGCTGCCGGAGAGTGTGTTGCTAAGACAAAATTTGTATTGGAACGGATTGGCGATTTTGAGTTTGAAATACACAATTATGATTCAAAGCCACAGAATGACTCAGCCAATGATCCCTCGTCGACTTATTCACAAGTCCAAAATGAAAATTGGAATTTACCTGAAGTCATAAATAATGTCAAAGAACCTCCCACCTCGTCTCCGCCTCCAATTCCGTTTGCAACTCCCGATTACCAAAAACCATTACCTGAAGTCCCTCCTAAATTTCCCTCACTAATGGAAAAGGATCTCTCCACTTTTTCACAACTTAGTCCACTTGAGGCAGAAACTCACTTGTCATTGTATGGTGACGACTCCGTAGAATCAACAAGCAATGTAATCTTAACAAGTATCCCTGTATCAACAGAATCTTCGAGTTTAGCAAATGACCTCCACCCAATAGGTAGAATATCAACACAGGATGCTAGCTCAGAAATTTCTTTAATGAAAAACAGCATATCAACAACAAATGAGGGATGTAATATTATGTACCTTTCTAGTCTTAGAAACTCTGATACTAGTATGACTTCAATGAATTCTACTCGAGCGACTACACCAGATCAAAGTCTGACTGTTTCTCAGAGCCAAATTTCATATTCTGAATTGAGTCTTTGTAGTAGTCAGTCCATTTCAATGGAAGATCAAGAAGAAACTGAATGTCAATTACTAGAAAAAACATTTGCTCATGAATTGGTATTTAACAGAGAAGGTGGAATAATAGGAGGTTCCCTCTCGGCATTAGTAGAAAGATTAACATTAAATGACTCTTCCCCTGATATAACTTTTATTAGCACTTTTTTTCTGACCTTTCGACTATTTGTCTCACCGGAAGCACTTGCTTCAAATCTAATCGAACGATCCGACTACGCTGGCGAGAATTCTGAAACATCACATTTGGTTCGTATGAGAATTTACAATGTTTTTAAGATTTGGCTAGAATTTTACTGGTGTCATTCCACTGATTACACAGCTATCAACGCTATTGAGTTATTTGCGACCACTAGACTTCAAAAAAATCATCCTGGTGCCGGACAAAAATTAAAGGAACTATTAACTAACATCCCATCAACTAATATCTCATCAGCTAATATTATGCCTCATACTGCTTCACTAATCGGGAAAACATCGACTTCTATTGATAAAATCTTCTTATCAAATACACAAACGCCTAATCCGATTATGACTAAAAACAACTATTCTCTATTAAGAAATTGGAAGTTGGGTGAATACAATCCAACTATTCTTGACTTCGATCCGCTTGAGTTAGCTAGACAATTAACTATTTGTGGAATGAAAATATTTTGCTCCATTCGTCCGGAAGAACTCTTGGCATCAAGATTATCGAAGAAGTCGAATACTGACGCACCAAATGTTAGAGCAATGGCAGCATTCTCAACAGATCTTTCACAATTTGTTTGGGAAACTATTTTACAACAAGAAGAATCTAAGAAGCGTGCGAACATACTTAAACATTGGATAAAAGTTGCACAGAAATGCCTTGAACTCAATAATTATGATTGTATGTTGGCCATTGTATGCTCCATTAACTCTTCATGTATAAGCAGATTAAAGAAAACATGGGAAACGGTTTCTCAGAGAAGAAAATTTCTCTTCCAAAGTCTTCTGTCAATTGCATCGAACGATCATAACTGTTCGACTCTCCGACAAAGGCAGAGCAATCATGCACCCCCATGTCTCCCATTTATTGGAATATACTTAACAGATCTTGGCTTCGCAGATTTGGGTAATGCTGCCACACGTCCTCTTCCCGGTATGGGTAATAAGGAAGGGCGAAAAGTAATAAATTTTGATAAATACATCCGTATGGCGAAAATAATTAGTCACATTCAACGCTTCCAATTCCCATATCGTCTTAATGAGGTACCAGAGCTTCAAGACTGGTTCTTAACTCTCTTCCGACAAATTCGATCATCATTAAACGGGACTGATGGATCTGCATATTATTATGAGAAAAGTAAACTACTGGAGCCTAGAGATCCTCATGCATCTTTTCGGAGCCCGACAGAGATTTCTTTTTCATCTGCATATAAAGAAAAATTTGATATTTTTGGTTGGGTTTCCAAGGACCGAAGCAGTTCAATTGTTCAAACATTATTGAATAATTGATCTTTTTTAAAACGTGATGAGTGCAAAGATTCTTAATGAAACTTTGACCTATTTTATGTTTGATTTACTTTGAATAGCATCTTAGCGAATGATTTTCATGCTTGGCGTTCCGGATAGTGGGACTGGGTCTATACATTAATGAGGGAAATTTAACAAATCATTATGTGGATTTCTCCCTGAACTTTATTTTATTTGGGAAATTTAAAACCACGAAAAAGTTTCATGCGATACCATTATGCCATTCGTTTAAGATATAGGAATGTTTTTATATATTGTATACTGTTCTAGGAAGGTAAAAACTCCAGCAGGCTGCTGGCTTAGGTTAGATAAAAGTTCGAGATTAAGTTATACTTGACAAGAAGATAACTAGTCAGTTGATATTAGGATTATCTCAGATATTTCATTAAAGTCGTCCTTGTTACATGATAACCATATATAGTGATATAAGTTATGTCATAAATAGCTTTCTATTAGTTTTGTGTCATAGATTTTAGGAACGTTTTTTAGAATCCATGTATTGTGACGGTAAAGAAATTCCATTGTGATGAAATCTAGTTACATATATGGTTTTTCTCCGTGCTTATACCATTAAAGTTATGCTAATCCGTAATGTAAATAATGTACTTATCGAGAGCCAATCTACTGACAGTGCCGTCAATTTACCCAAATTTGGAATGCTTCAAGTGGGTAAAGGGACAGCGCAAAAAATTCTTTTGTCAACCCCGAAACAGCTAGATAAGGATAATGGCCCATCACTACTGTTTTTTCTTTTTTTTTTCAAATGGACTCATTATCAACCACTTGCAGTATCAATAGTCAATTAACAACAACAATCAATATCATAAAGAGGAACCGCCCAAAATACTAGGATCTTTATGATTATTTCTACCACCACCCACAGAGGGCCTTAAATTGTCCAGGGGAATCAAAAGTGTAGGGATCCTGTGAAGGTTTCTCACTGGAACATATTTATTTATATTCTATATTTCAAAGAGAAAGAAAAAAATAAATTTTAACGGCCTATCCCAACATTATTCAAATTTGGGAAGTCCTTATTTACTATGATTGTCTCGATGAGATCTATAAGTTGTTAAAAAACGATACATAAAGAATTAAAAGAGTCGGAAAAATATTAATTACAGTTGTTTATTTAAAAATCAAACATGAAAGAACTATCAAACTGTGAACTTGCAACGGTTTTTTTTTTATATATAATTCCGAGGATAACTCTCTATACAAGTAATCATAGTTATCCCTAAGTGTAGAAGTTCAGTGTCTTTATTTTCCACAAAATTTTAAACTCTCTCTCTTATAATCCCTAAACAATACTACTCGTGATTGAGTAGGAAAAACATTCGAAAATATCAATGAAGTACTAAATAAGCAAGGAGAGGTAATGGCGGATGATAGAGCTGATTTGTGATGAGCTGCTCAATGACACATCGAATTCATATCTAACAGCAGTAATATTCGATGAGCAAAGGCAGATTTAGCAACACCCTAAGAATATCATTGAACATTAGCTTGCATCAGCCTGCATCATTCGATGGGGCTAGACAAGGCCTAGACTGGATATAGGGACGATTTAATTAGGGCAAAACACCTAAAGCTAATAGTCATAAGGCGCATATAGCCCTGAGAATGGTATTAAAGATAGTAAGGGCGTCAGGGTCACTTCGGAAAACTCATATGTTGATTAAATCTCATTTTTCTCATAAATCTCTAATTAGAAAGATCATCAATGAGAAAAATTTTCTATCTGTCTTTTATTTTCTCATTGAGAAGTGTTACAGGCTTGGGATAAGAGGCGGGGCCGTATTACATCGGAGTCATATTGTGAGTATATCCTCCCTCAAATATTATCTGCAAACCCCCCGATATTGTTGATGCAAGATGGTGCTCCTTGTCAAACTGCACGGAATACTAGAAAAGGCGCTGCAAGCAACTGAAGTAAGCCCCCCTTGTCTGGTCTCCTTATTCTCCTGATCAGAATCCGATAGGCTCTTTATGGAATACTATGAAGGATATCCGGAAATAGAGATGGGAAGGCAAATTGTTCAAACTAGACCCAATGAAACTATAGAAGAGGCTCGGACCTATATCAGATTGTAAGAATTCAGGAGATTCATTTCTAGCTTGCCCGATTAATGCCAGGCATTTATCGATGCAACTGAGTGAGTCACTTTGATACTGTTGTAATAACAACTACTTTCAAAATCACGTGACAATGCGCGTTGCTGTATTTAGTAGTTAGTATTCCAAATTGAACCTTTATGTTCCTGTACAATAAACACTGTGTTATTATTCCCAAGTTCTAGCTCTTGTCGTGTTGGTTAGATCCCTGAGTCACTTAAACTGCAAGTCCTATAGAGTTTAACGTAAATTTAGATGCATAGAACAATTAATTAGACTTTCTGAAGAAAGTAAGCTTCTTCTGTATTGTTCATGCCCGCCCGCATTTGGTGGTGAAGCGTTTAAACGAATGAAAAAATTTCAGACAGGGCTGATCCATTGCTAGTAGTTTAGATAAAAGGTTCCATGAAAGCCCATGTTAGCCCCACGCCCTGGTGCGTCTTTATTAATATTTATGGTTATTACACAATAGGGGTAGTCAGATATATATATATATATATATATATATATTTTGGACAAAATAGTATACAGCCATCGATCATTAAATTGCTCAATTGTATCCGCCTGATTGACATCATACCAAGCAGCCTAAAATTCTGGCCAGTCTTCAGGCCCAATTACACTCTTACAATTTGAAGGAACACACTTATTTGCATGCCAGATACAGAGAATTATGGGTTTATTTGGAAATATGACTTCTGCTGCACACTTTTGTGCTTAGTCACCATCCATAACCATTACCGAAGGGTTGATTCCGAGCTCTTGAAAACACCGGAATGCCTATATAAATTCATGTAATGTTTCTCCAGAAAGGAGGCAAAATCCAGTTGAGAATTTCATTCGTGAGCTCATCACACGTTAATTAAGATAACTAACCTTTTAAAAAAACATACTATCTATATATGCTTACCAATCATATGAAGAAGTGGCATATCAAATCTAAATTGATTTTGTATGTGTTCTCAATTAATACAACATCTTAGTTGGATGTAGTAAGTTCAATTGATTAAGGATAAACAATGAAAGGATTTTGTAACCTATTATAACTCGCGATATAAACTTTATAATGTATACTGTAATCCTGGAGATGCTGAATAAGTACATCGATTGCTGAGAGTCCATGCCTTTACTCTCTCTTTTAAAAGAAGCACTTAAATAATATATATCGTACGGTTGAAACAGGGTATAGGAGATCTCGCGAAGGTATGTGATTGCTTGAGCGGGCTTGATTCCCACAAATGTTTTAATTCCTTTCTCTATGAGTTATAAAATGTGATATTACGTGCTTCATCTAATGATCTGATATGATTAATTTCTGGTTATGAAAGCTATTAGTGCGCTGGTTGAGAACTAATTGAGTGGTTTGGTGGGTGATTGTTTTCGCTATCTTTCATACCAAGCCTCTGTCTTAGCTCCCATTATATATCCACACATTCAACAGGTATTATGGAGAACAAAAAGACTGTTTTCCAGGAAGCTGTTTTACGCTTGCGGTCCTGTGAGCTGATTTTTGGATATTTCCGGGTGGTACTTCTCCGGCACGGTCACAACAGTGGATTATTCTGGTTCATTCACCATTTTTAATTTTTTTAGATCGCTCGATGTGAAATTTATTAAATTATCGTGATGCCCATGCTTGAATCGAGGAATACAACTCATCTGTTAAGTTAAATGCAGCCTTTAGAGACAATGGTATGGATGTAACAGATGATGAAACTTCTCCTGATAAGCGTTGAGCAATAGCGAGACTAATAGAGATCATGGTGAAGGAAAAAATGTAGAGCTTTGGATGTCCTTTACAATTTAATTATATTGCTGAGTGCAATTGTGGTTTTAATTATTTTGATATTAAACTGCTAACACTAATAATCTATTTACACATAATAACGTTGCTAGGCAACGAAATTATAGTTTACTGGCTAATACACTTTGAGCCTACATACACAATGGGGTAAGTATAATACTACTAGCCTATTCAGTTCCTGTTGATAAGACAGAAACACAATTGGAACATATGTTCACTAACCCTAAACATAAATGAAACATCAACATATATCCTCTCTCTTCATTTTGAGCTTCTAGTGCAGGTCTAATTCCTGACTTCCAGAATTTTCTTTTAATTTATGAGCTTCTTTTAAAATTCCCTTGATATCAGAATCAGCTCGATCAGCCGCATCATCGTCAGATTTTCAATCGGTTAGTTTAAATAATTTTAACCAAGGGATATAGTCATGTCAGACTTAACCTGAGAAGCAACAAGTGCCAACCTAACTACCTCCTACATCCCTTCTTTCTCCAGAGCAAATTGCTTAGATCATAATTGCAATCCAAATCCAATACAAACCTATTCATACTAAGTTAGCCTCGCTTAGAGAAGATATGGCCCAATCATCAAAATGGCTCAAATGAGATGGAGAAAGCGAGCATTAAATTTCATAAATTGAGTTACTTACCGCAAAGATTGACGTCGACTGGGAAAAAGTAGTGGGACACAAGGCTATTTGTATCGATATGATGTATTCGATCCCCGTAACTTAAAGAAATAGAATATCCCAATCAATCTCATCCGGGAGGTGCAGACGGAGACTGGGATTATGAGCTTTTCACTGCTCATTTAAATGACAATTTAGGCGATAAAACGCCTGCTCGGACGGCAGGTGATAAGCTCACAAGAACGAGGCAAGAATAATACCAGATTTTCGCAGAGTTTCTAAATGACTTGGAATATATGTTGGTACAAGCGAAGGGTGTGAAATGGGAAAGTCGAGTCAAAGTCAATCACCTAACTGTTATCATAAACAAGCGTCTCTCTGATTACCTGGTCACAGTAAATACGTCAGATAATGAATACCCGGCTTTTGTTAATCAAGTGCGGCGAGTGGCGAACGGGCTAGAAGCCAGGGAAGACTCTATTCCCAGACGAGGTCCCAAACAGCTAAGAACATGGAACATTTTAAAAATAGGTATTGTGCCTCTAATTATTCGCTCAGAGTACTTTCTGTGTTCTATAAATGATCATAATTCCTCCATAACAACTTTGGATGCCGGTGGCGACATAAAAGTTTCTGGAATAAACGGAATAAATATAGATGCACCTACTACTATAATTAACAAAATTAATTTTCAAAGCCAATCAAAAGATTAAGGCTAAGATGTAAAGCCATTAGCCCCTTGATGGTCCCCGGAGAAGTTTGCAGCCCTTAAAGCTGCAAATAAATATACTTGATGTCCGGGAAAAGGGCATTGGTACAAGAATTATCTACACCCTACATGGGCGAAAAGACCGGTCAAAGTTAACTCTACGTTTCCATTGACCCCCAAATTCAGCTGAATCGATGACAAAGTTATTCGCTAAATATAAGTTACTCTAATGAGTACTACGACGATGATTATAATGATAATGAAAGTAAAAATATTGATCATGAATTTCTGACAGGAAAAGAGAGAACCTTGTGTAACGTCAGGCACAGGAAGGAAAAGTGTTTTTAATAAAAAGAATAAAGCAGATTGTTAGTAGGTTAGATGGACCACCATTTTTAATAGAAGCCTTAGTTAAATTTTTTATACCGCTACTCTTGTGGATACAGAAGTCTGTGTTATTCTACTTTCAATCGTGCTTTTGTAAAACATCACATACTATCGCAGATTCTAATTAAGCCTAAAGGACTAAAAATAGCCAAAAAAGATCCACATCAGTGTTTCATTCACAAAATATGCTCTGCAGAAATAGACATAGATTGGAAATATGAAATTGTTCGAGACTATGGTATAGATGGCCTAACATACGATATGACATTGAGGATCCTATGGGTGAGAAACAATGATGTTGTTTATAATGCCCGCCGACGTTTTTTAACATCTGGTCTACCAGGAGGGGTTATTGTCAAAGCTAAAGGATAGGAATAAAATTGTTGATTAAATAACATATCTAAATATTATTGTTTAAAACTAAAAACAGGTGAGGTCTAAAAAATTCTAGGCTCATAGTTTGCTACCTTCGTGACACTAATCTGAAAGACACAGAAGTGAAAGTATTTGCAGCATTAAAAGCTGACATTACAAAGGCACTTGAAATCAAAAAGAAACAAACACCACAAAAAATAGAGGAAAGTCTATCTTGAGAAATTAGAGTTAAAATTCGATACTATACCGAAGATGAAAATTATGAGCTGTCGCCTCATAGACAAGAATTAGACGCAAAAATCAAATTGGAAAAAGATAATAACGGTCGAGAGAAAGAAATTCAGTTTGGACCTCTAAATAATATGTCCCGTGTAGAATTACTAGTTTTGAGAAAGATATCGACAGATTATCTAGATCGGAATTAGATTAGAGCAAGTTCCTCACCAGGTGGAGCTCCAGTGCTTTTTGCCAAGAATAATGGTGGTAGATTGAGATTTTGTGTTGACTACAGAAATCTTAATGCAATGACTATAGAGGAAAGATACCTCCTTCCATCGATAAAAGAAACTCTTAGACTAGTAGCAAAAGCATCATGGGCTTCTGTTGCAATACAAGGGCCAAAGAAGAACTCAATTAAGTATACACCGGTTAAGACTGTAACAGACCCAGGTCTTTTGTTGTTTGTTTCTTTGGATCTCGCTTAGTGTTGGTAAAGGAAAAGGGGGATTAGCGAGTTAGAACAATAGATAGGAAATACTTGGTATATAGTGAGCTTCCCCCTAGATATTAAAAAGATAGAGAGAAGTGAAATGAAATGAGTTTTGTTTTTTTACTGTTTTACGCGCGTACTCTTTTCCCATTTTATGTTATTTGATTTCAATTCCCCTTTATAACTTAACTAGACGTCTGATCTAATCAAAGCTTTACCAACAGTTTCAAAAGTAGATGTACTATAAATTACCATTCTATATATACCGGCGTTATTTTACCATTGTTAGAGTGACCATGGTTTATGAGAGCGATATTTTCAATTGCAGATATATTAAACTTATGGTATTCAGATCTATAATACCCTTGATATACCCTAATCAATGCTTTGGAGGAATAGCATATAGTATTGTCATGGGTTGATCCATGAAGATAGTAATAGATATAGGAAGAGTTTAATGATAAGATAATTCATCAGAAATTATATTCTCATAGTATCATTTCATACCTAATTTTATCGTCACTTTATTGCCTTATTGATTAATACCAAGCTCTATCTTTATACGGTTTTTATCAAGATATACGAGCTACTTTTCAGAAAGTGAGCATTAGAGAAGAGGATATATCAAAAACAGTCTTTCGAACACGATATGTCTCTTTTGAATGGCTCGACACACCTTTAACTCTTTAGCAAGGAGCTCCTAGCGCTTTCCAAAGATACATAAGCAGTGTAATAGATGAGTTTTTCGGGCAAAATTTCGTTCGACTTAGATTATTGATGTTCTCAATGATACGACTGGAGACATAGAAGATCACTGGAACATATTTAACATGGTCCTGCAACGATTTGGGGTAGCTGGTTGAAAAAAAAAAAAAAAAAAAAAAAAAAAATCGATCCTCGTAAGAACGTATTTGCAGTTAAAAAAAAAAAAAGTATCCAGAGTATGTTATAAGTAGATGGGGGAAAAAAAAAAAAAAGTTCAAAGGAAATAAGCAATGGCAAGCTTCCCTCCCACACCCCCCAAAATAAGAATAAAGATGTAGGAAGTTTTTATATGCTTTTTAGATTTCTATAGAGATTATATACCCAACTTTAGAGAAAAAATTACAGCACCACTATTAAATCCGATCACAAAAGAGTTCGTCGTATTCAAAATGGGTAGACCAGCATCAAAATGCCATTTGAACAACTTAAAAAAAAACCAAAAAAAAATTGTTAAGCCCTACGGAAGCAAGGTACGAATTATGTGACAAGGAATTGTTAGCAATTATTCTCTTTGCATGGAAGAATAGAGAGGTAAATTGATTAGTCTGGAAAAGTCATTTACGGTTGTGTCAGATTATAGATTTGTAAGACATTTCATGATGTGTAGACGAACCTAATAGGTATTAAGATTAAGTACGCTAGTCACAATTCTTATCGCAGTTCAAATTTGAATATATACTTTAGACCAGGTAAATAGGCAGCTCGACGAGATGCATTTATTAAGAAGAGAGCAAACACATGCCCCCCCCTTTTGGAACAAAATGACGAAAAGCTACGAAATAAGGAATAAATAATTAAGGATGCTTGAATATGTAATTCAACGGTTATTAAGTTTTAAAAATGTCGATTTTAAACTGAAGGGAACCAAAATACCTGACGGGTCTAAAATATATTCCGACGAAAAGCTCTAAGAATTTTGGAATAAAGGAGGAAATGAAGATTATGAAATTGGAATTCTCTGCAATGGTCTCTCGAGTTCTCAACGTAGCTAACTGCCTACACTTCGTGGAATTAAAATCTTTCTGTTGCGGTGTATTTTTGATACAAATTGCGTGTTACGATTCAGGAATGGATTTTATATTTCTAATTATGAGCCACTTCAGATAGAATCAATACAAAAGACTCGTGATTTGTAGGTTACGGGTCATCTAGGAAGGAACAGCACATTGTCAATTCTAAGTCGAGATTTTTTTTTTTTGGACTGGAATATCAAAAGCAGTGCGTCAATTTTGTCGAAACTGTGACGTTTGCGGACGAAATCATGCTGGGAGAGAGCCAAGGAAAGGTTTACTTCGTTCCTTACCAGTACTAGATAGGTTCCACAGCGAACTTTCCATAGAGTTCATGACTGACTTACCTGTCAAAAGCAAAGAGGACCTAAGATACACGATGGTCGTTATCGACCGTTTAACAAGTAGTGTCGAAATGGAAGTAATAAATACAATGAAAGTAGAAGACTGAAAGAATCTTCAACAACCTACATATCAGATATCATGGTTTCCCAATATATATCATAGAAAACTTACCTACTCGGAACCCAAGTGTCGAGAATATCGAATTACCCGAAATAGCAGTCACTCGTTAAGGTAGACCATCTGGAAGTAAAAATAAATCAATTTCGAGCATGGGCTTATCTTTTTACATACTGGTATGTTCCAGAACCATGGGCAGCTCTGGGCACGCTCCGCAAATCCTGACTGGATTCCTGTTCTCCGGACTAAAATTATTTTTGAGTTACTCACTCACACTGGCGAGTTGTCAAGAACGACCTTTTTCATCGATTTAATCGTTCTAGGATTGATTAGGTATGTTGGATTCTTGTTTCACGTTTGAGGCCACGAATACTAGACCGAATGACGGCACTTCTCGTTAAAAAAAAAAAAAAAAAAAACATTGCCCATTCTGGGTAGGGAGCTAGCTCATTCTTCGCTCAGAATATAAGGTACAAGACTGTGTTATTCTTTTTGGAAATAGTGGTCAAATTTTCAATGAAGATCTTAACTCTGAGAGCGAGTCTGGATCTGAAACTGACTTTATTTTTATGTAGTCTTCATGTATTCATTAAAAAAGTGTATGTAGTCTGTATACTTTTAAATTAATTACTCCCCCCGCCCAAAAAATTAATATTTGATAATTTGCTATGAGTAGTAGAACGTGTACTAGTAGTATTGGAACTCAATAGTTTGGTAGGAGAATCTAGGCGGTTGAGGCAAAGGTTAAAAGAAAGCAAAGACATTGTAAGTTGCGGTAATTGAACCAAGTTTTCCAAAGTTCTATGTAATGTACCCCTATATTATCGATGAAACGGTTATGTGCAGATTTTAGTTACTTAAAAAATAATCTGTAAGATAAAGGTTAGGGAAAAATATATATATATATATATATATTTATTTATTTTTATTTTATTTTGTTTTGTTTTCTAGGAAAAGACACCAGTATAATGAGGCATAGGGTATATTAGAAAGAGGTTGAAGGAGATAACTCTGAAATGAAATTTAAAAAGTCAGGCTTCACTAAGGGCTGCTACACTTTGTTCAAGTTCATATTACTAATTAATTACATACAGGGATTCGACTTTCGGATTCTGTGTTTACACTAGAAGAAGTTTCAACAGGCGAAATACTTATCTTTCTAGAGTGGTTAGTTAGAGTTACCTCTGTAACCATATTCTAGGCAATCTCCGCAAGCCGTATCACTTTCAATTGGTTAATAGCAAAAATTAATTCAATAGGAATCTTATTATCATATCTACTGATAGCCCGACGATGAAACAAAGCTCTATAGTGAGTTTTAAAGCATGTAATAATGCCTACATCCATGGATTAAAAATAAATGGTCATGTATGGCCCGAATTTCTTAATAGTTATATGAGTCAATGTTTTCTAGCAAGTGTATTTTGCAAAATTAGCAACAAGATAAATTATTTTCCGGCCCTCTTCTCAGCACACTCGATCCTGATACTTAATCCATTGATTGAAAAAAACCACATGTCATTAAGAATGTGGCATTGTGCTGATAGTAGAGCCCAAATTCTTTTCTTGTGTTCTTGCCAAACCAACGTGGCTTAAATTCCTTACTAATAACAAGTGGAACCAGACGTTCTGAACCATCAGTATTGCACGTAAATGCATATGCACGTCTCGTTTTGCTGGTCTTGATACCATTGCCATTAGGCTTAGAAGAAAGGCTTTTCGAAGGCGGCGTTGCGTAGAAAAGACTGGTTTTATCCGTATTAAAATGATCTTTGGGTTGAAAATCACGAAGAATATTTTGTAACCGGGTTCTTTCTTGGTTGGTATGAAATATATACTAACAGATTGGCCCTCTTTAAGTCGTCTGACTTGCTTCAAGCTAGTTCGAGATTTCATAGAATCGAGCCATCCATAGCTAAGTTTCAATTCAGCTGCCCCATCCGCCTAGATTAATGCAGTTAAATCTTTCCATTACTGGTGCAATATCTCCCCAGTTGACAGCATCTGAAAACACATGCACTGAGAAATCCAGAGCTCCATCTTTCATTGGTCTCAGGGCACTTAAAGATACTACTCTTTTTAATATCTTTCTGTGGATTTTGAGTGAAGAGCTCTATCATTTTTGTCTCCTACTCCAAATATAATGTTACAATAGATTGCTTGATACAGAGATGAGGCCATTTGTAATCAAAATTTGGCTGCTTTGCTCTGATTGACCCCTTTTGTCTTGATATAATCAATTACTTTAATTTTCTGCCTTATGATCGCATTTTTCTTTACAATTTCCCCTGTTTAGATTTATGAGAATTCTCGTCTAGATCTTGCATAGTAAGCAAACCCTTTCAAAAATTATTCAGGGGCATAGAATACCAAAATTTTAAAAATTATGCTTATTAGAAATATGAAAAGAGATAATAATGATAGTAATTGGATTTGAATGAGAAGAACTCGAGAGGGTCTGTGAAGATACTTTTGGAGTTATAGTAGTCGAGGAATATGAAGACATGATGTTGAGTAGCAGAAGAGGAATAACTTTTTGCTTCAAGACTCTAAATTATTACATTTTGGGATAAGGAAGTAATGTATTGACTCTCACCTTACGAGTAGAGTGTGATGATTGATAATGTATCTGAATTGTCTGCAGGTATAGTAGGAAAGAAGTAATTAGAGAGGTGGGCTTTCTATTAAAATAAATAATGGTTGCCACAGAAACGGCAATGACATTGTATACTGGTCACGGAAAAAAAACTCATGGTTCCTAAAAAACACTATGGGTTATGGAGGATGACAGGTGGTGGCTTTTTTGTTAGGAGCTAATAAGGTGGACTAACAAAGCTATGGGTTTTGACAGGTTCTACTATAACCCATTAATTTAGAGGTCTGGCCGCATGCTGCTGGGTTCCAGACTATATGATGTATATTAAAGTCCCCTGCGGGAAAATTGGGATTCACAAAGAGTGTTAAGAGAAGACAGATTACCTCTCTAGATTTATGGTACCAGGCGGAGTATTGTATGTGCCTCAATATTCTATCAGTATTTTGTCGCGGCGGGAAATACAAATTTTGATTAAGTCGCATGAATAAGTGTCAAGTTAAAAGATTGAGAGGCTTCTGCCTTTACGTATGTATGTCATAACTCTTCGTCAGTCTGACCACTCCGGCAGAGGGGCAAAGGCATTATAATTTGGATATATTTTAGCAATTTTACATGTAGTTCCCAAGTATATCCAGGGTTATTGTATCAAAATCATGTCTTCTCCGCTATGACAGGCCAGCTCGAGAGGCGTGTCATGAGCCATGCGGCGTTTTCAAAAGTTTACTTGAAAAACACTGAGGCCTCAGTCAATCCGTTGTTTATTGTTTCCATGGCTTATGGTAATTAAGCTTCCTCCTCAGTGGTGATCTAGGGGGATTGATATGAATTTTTTTGGGTTGAATCAGTCAGAGTGTCAAAATTTTCGGATGGATGAGCAACAAGTTCAATGATGTTTGGATTATTTGGACTCCTTCTGACGACGAGCTGTTCTGATTTGGAGGTGCTTTGAGCAATAGGAGGGTTTTCAGCGAATTATTGAGATATATTGACGCTACTCCACATCTTATGGCCATCATTTCTAATATAGCGCCATCTATCTTTCATCAGTTTCACAAAAACATTATTTTTTCGATGGGGGCATGCTAGGCGTGCCGGGCATGCTGAATAGTCTGAGCTGTGTGGGACTGCACAGTTAGACACTTCGGAGGCGTCTAGCATAGGCCTTCATGAGTATCTACAGCGCAACGACCTCAGCGAGCTTAACGTGTACAAGAATTCGGATACTGTTTTCGGTCATAAAAATACGGAGGATGCCTTCCTTAGGGGGAAGGTTCATAAAACCTTTAGTCCAATCTATGGCGAATATTGCATTAATATCAATGTTTGAGAAACTTGGTTCTTTTTTCATATCTTCTAGAGTGAGCTCCTCGGAGGAGCCAGAGGACTTATATCTAAACTTGGGGACTGGACCTAGTAGGAATGTTTGCCGCTTCTCTTATTTTTGAATTGGTGAATTACCTGTCAGAGGCTGTAGAAGTTAAGAGAGGTTAAGTGGTTCTATACGTCGGTTTGAGATGGAGCAACAGTAGCAATTCTGGAGGGTTCTGTACTTACGTTTTTGATGAGCTCTAGCCGAGATAGGAGGTGACGTAGCTTTGTTCGAACTAGCAAGGTGTCTTCTAACCTAAGAGGATGTGCATCTTATGTATACTAAGTCTTCATTTTTCTAAAAAAATTGAGCCGCTTGAAAAGCTGCAGCATGGTCAATAGCGTGGAGAATCAATTTACTGTCAATGTAAATTACGTCGATAATTTCACGATAGTTGAATTTGAGACTATTATGCAAGATAAAACGAAAACGACCAGGAACTCCGCCATGCAACTGGCATTGGTGCAATATTCTGAGACTTTGGAAATAGTGTCAAAATCTAAATCATCGTATCCGGCACGGATCAGAGCTTTGTACAGCCGATATGCAGCTGTATGAACGAATCTTCTGCGTAATTGTCGTTGTTATTTCTCTATCGTGTGACATCATAAGATTGATCTTTCAAGGTTTTCCAACAGAAGCCATGGATGACCACACTTGCGTACGATAGGGAACTTTTTTTTTTCATGTACTAGAAAATTTTCAACATTATTCGAGTGAACTTTATGTCGGTCTATATCAGATACGCAAAGTAAGAATAGAGTATTTGTAGGCATAACTGCAAAGTATATTAGACCCAAGTGAGTTTTGACACCAACGGTGCCGAGAGAGAGTCTTTAGTTTGTCACAAAATCGAACTGAACGTTGCCCTGCCGTACTTGTGTTAGTTTGGATATCAGATAGTTTATTTTCCAGTGCTTTGACTTGATTTTTTACGAGCGGCTGAGATGCCAGCAGCACCGGTGTCGGGCATTACACCCTGAAAGACGTCGGCATCATATCGACTTTGAAACTGGAAAGGGTGAAAGGGGTTATCGGCTTCTATTTTTTAAGAGTTGGTACCTGTTATGACGTGCAAAACACATTGGTTATTTATAAAGAAAATTGGTAGTAATTTTCCATATATGCTACCACAGAACATGTGGAATTGGTCGAACTGATTTGAACTGGATATTTCAGATGTACTTGCGAGCCAGGCGCGAAAATCTTTCCTGTCAGGGTCATTATCTAGATGATCCTCTATATCAGTCTCCTCATAGCTGATAAGGAGCGATTCCAAATCTTCATTGATTCCCACGTCTTGAGCATAAGAATTCACTCGTTGCATCGTTGTTTACGCCCTTCTGGATAATGCCGTGTTGACCAACATTTCTAATGGCCACACACAAAACATTTCTTTTGTCTTTCGGTGCGGCCGTTATTTCTTTAAAAATAATTTCGAGAGAAAAATTACATAGATAACTGCCACGATTTCGTGGGCGATCATTATTGATATATTTACGGTCGACGTAGTACTAGTCAAACTCATCGGAATTTTGATTGATTAGGACACGGGTATTATTCCAGCAATTACAGAAATATGCGTTCCAACAGCCTGAGAAAGCTCAAGTTTGAGATCAAGTGCTTTCTTTAGATGATCTCGATTTAATTGAGAACTTAGTTGAAGCATTCCCTATGAATCGTCAAATGACCCACTTCAAACTTGTATATGGGCAGTTCATGTACTTGGGCATGAGTGAGAAATTGATGAAAAATGAACCCGAAAAAGAGGGTGACAAGCATTACTCAGTAAGAGAAAGCCAAATTCATCTCTCGAGACTGCAAGGAAGAGGAAAGAGTGGGCAAAAGCCCGTAATGCTTGAACACTAGAGCAGTGGATGACGATCTTTTGGTCAGATAAAATTTAGACCTCAAAAGGCCATCATTAAATATGCTGGATTTTGGTCAACGTTCCAGCTTTAAGATTCTCGATGACTAAAATCTACATGCGGGTAATCCATGCCTAGATATTAAAAATGGGCCCGCTATATATCCCTGTATCTCCCCCTAGTCCACGGTCACAAATCTACCCTATGGTCACGGTAGAAATTGTAGGTGGGTCTACGAGGGGGCATTTCTCGCTTCAGGGATTCATAGCCTATTAGTGCAGGGCTAGTTCACTCTAAGCGTGGATCAGTAGGCGAAGTTATACACAATTAATTTCCCCTACAATTTCATAACTTTCGTTGGCTTATCCTCATCGTCGCACATCTATTTGGTAGCAACTAGGAAATTTCTTATCAGTCAAAATTATCTTTGCATCAAGTTGGCAACACATTAAGCCGTGGCAACGTCATAACAGAAAAAAATAAAAGTTCGTTCGCCGATTTTATTTTCCGAAGATGTCGACTAGATGGAGAATTTTCTGAAGTCATCTTCAGTAAATCAATGAATGACGTATCTCGAACTTGCCGCTGGTCCCTCTAGACATTTAAGTGTCAGTAAAAGAGTTATTCAGAGTGAGCTTCGGAAAAGAGGCTATCAGCGCCACCCTGCACACAAGAGATCTCTGGTATTCGAACTGACCAAGAGTTTTCGCCAAAAATGGGCTGAAGCTCACGTTCACTAGACTATGGAGGACTAGATGTCCAAACTTTGGACCGACAAAACTTGGGTGAAGAATCATGAGCATTCAACAGAATAGATCTCTAGAGAGGCGAATATTTCGCTCTATAATATTTATTTTATCCTTGGATTTAAATTTTACCTTATACTGGTGAAGAATCCTATATCAACTGTGTAGGTGAAAAGATAAGGAATAGTATCAGCTGGATGTTCTGGGGTTGTTTTGCAGGTCTGGAAAAAGGTCCCTGCCTATCTTGAGAGGAAGAACGAGGCTCTATTGATTCTGAAAAATACTGTCAGAGAATAGTACCTCTTATTGATGGGAGGGTCTCTATGCGGCCCTGGCTCTCCGTGATGCAGGACAACGCTCCTCCTCACGCAGGAGCCAGGACGATAGAAGAGATGGGGGAGAGAGTTAATACTCAAAGTCCTTGGCCTCCTAACTTCCTAGACCTTAATCCGAGAGAGGCTGCTTGGGATAGCATGGAAGATTATATTCAGCTCAACTATCCAAGTGTAGGTAGCGGAAAACAACGATCTCGAAATACACTTCGACTGATTGTGAAAGAAGCGTAAGACTCTGTGTCCTCTGAATACTTTGCCAAACTTATTGAGTTTATGCTGTCTGGATGTAAGGTAGTTATAGATTCTGATGGGGGCCCGACAGAGTACTGAGGATTGAGTTTTTAATCTGCTTTTGTTGATCCTATTTGTAAACCTTTGTTTAAATCTGTTCTTCAATTTTCAAGTTGTAATTTTTGATAGTATGATTGCATAAAATTTTATGCAGCAGATCATGTATGAATTAGGCTTAAATCAGAAGAAATGATCCACCTACAATTTCTCTATCGGATGAATTTTCCATACATTCTTTGCCAAGAAATTTCATAAATACGGGGGATAAACTCTATTTGATAGCAGATCATTCTTTATTAGGTTAAGATCATTGCGTTGAGACCCCTACTAGCGGCTCCACCTACGATTTCAACCGTGGCCATAGGGTATCCAAGTCGTAACTAACTATGCAGCGGGGACGTTTCGGGGGCCATGAGCGGTTCCCCCAGGTCTAATTTACCATGATCTATACATAATTATAGTCTGTCCCCTTTGTGTATAAGTATTTTATGAAATTCTTGTGAAATTTTTGTATGGTATTTTTGGGCTTGCCTAAGTCGACTTGCATTACAAGGATACGTAAGCTTAATCCTTGTAACTCTTTTTGCATAACTTCTTGTACGAAGAGGCGCGGATCGCGTTAGACATTACGTGAATATTCATTACGTCCGTAGGTTATGTTGAATTTAGGATGTGGCAAAGCTTGAGCCGCACCTACACTTGTTTCGTATTTTTGCCTCTGTGACCTGATTAACAGCTTCTAAGTGAGGGCAGGTGGAAATTTCAATTTAAACCTTTTTTGAGAAAGATATTCCAGTACGTTGATGCTTCGATGCCATTTTGTCATGTCAAATATAAGAAACGTGTAAATAGATAATCCCTAGGTTTTGGTGGATCCATATTGTAAACCTGTGTAGCGGGTGAAATACACGTTTTACTCCACATAACATGCTTTCCTTGACATATATACTCGAGTTCAATTTGATAACTCAATATTAACCCTTCAAAAATTTCGAAATGGTATCCTTCTCTAAGAACATGAGCACCCCTCTATGCAAACAGACCATTGAGCCCCTTGAAGGCGCGCAATAAAAATTCGAAGCTTTTGCTCGAGAACAGCGATTCGGGTAAGAGACTGGGTTTTCTCAAAGGGATAAAAAGACGGGAAATCCCTGTAAAAAGGTATGGGAATGTTAGTTTGCCGGCGTCCCTGACAGGAGGCACAAATCTGCGGGAACAGAGATAGCGTAAAATCACGAAGTGCAACTGTATTTTCAACGCCCAAGCCAAATAATTGGGAAATTCAAACTTTAGAGCAAAATCACAATCATGGACTTTTAGCTAAGCTCTCAGCGGGATCGTTTTTTCGTTGCAGAGCACACACAAATGAAAAGATAGGACAGATCATTAGTATTTCAAATTCTAGGCAATCTCTATCTCAAAGAATAACTTTTGTTCGACAGCAGAGCTCCAACCAAACTGTAGTCGCCTCAGATATCTCCAATCTTATTCAGAGGACGAAGCTGCAGATACCAGAGGGAAAGCGTCCTATTCAATGGCTTCTTGAACAGCCTCAAAAAGAAAGACTCACTTTTCGATTATCATCATGACGCATGAGATGATAAATGCACTAAAAAAGCTTTAGTATAAACTTTAAAGTATCAAGTTTTCTCATTCTAAAAATAATTTTGAGTCTATATATTTTGGAAGTTTTTCTTATTGACACAGTACTAACTCTAAGATAAATCAATCTATGGGTAAGTGGTACGAGTGATCTGCTCTGATTTAAAGGATACTATAGCTCCAGTATACGTGGATTATTCCCCCTAAAAGAATAAGGTTTTCATAAATCTATTGATATATTCAAATCTGAGTATTTTCGTTTCTAACTTACTGTCTTCATACCAAATCTTGATTGTTTAAATGGTCATGCACTCGCGATGTATCCTATTTCGATATTTCGGCTTCTCAAAACGATGACTAAAGAACGTACCAAGACAGCTTGACGCGGTGCGCGTAATGTTTTACACAAAATTATGCACAATTTGACTAGATTTATAAGGATTAAGCCTGTCTAACCTTGTATTGCAAGTCGACTTAGGCAAACCAGTATTTTTCCCTGACAAAAAATTTTGCTGTGGGTCTTCATTACAATAACGCTTGAAGGTTTTACCCTGAACTTGTGATCACGTGAACATTTTCCACTAAAAATTTGTTTAAATTTGTTTCACTGAATTTGTTTCACTGAATTTGTGCATGTGGATATAACAAGTTAAGTCAAAGCGCGCTATCATAGGTGATCACCAATTCAGCACTAACAAACAGGAAGCCTTAGAATTGTACTACGGACATAAAATTCCATGTATTGCAATGCTTTCAACATGCCTTTCCTTCACACCGTAGGCATTAAAAGCATGAGGTTAGTCTACGAAATTGCCCTTTGATTTCTTTTTAATGATCAAGAGCTAAGTTATAATTTTGTTATGAAAATTTTATATGAACTGATCATTTTCTCAGGTCGTCCATCGCGTTGTTTAATTATGGACAATGAGAAGGCACTTCAAAATGCATTAACAAACTTTTTTCAAGAAGTGCCTCACAACTATATCAATGACATTTGTCAAAAATATAGAGTAAATAGCATGTGGCCTCTTAAGCCAGTCACTGAACAAGAGCAAAGAGTACTTGCAGAGTGCCGAGAGACATTCCAAAGATAGTTTCAGGACCTTCGCTTGGCCAAAATTAAGGATCTTTTTCATGAAAATTGGAACCAGCTCGGGATGGAATATCACCCTGTGGCCCCTTTAGTTACAAACTACACCAGAAATTATATTCTGCCACTACAGCTTGAGTGGGCTGACTGAAATTGTCAGTATACGCTTTCATTCGGCCAGACCTCTACGTCTCCTTTAGAGGGGTTTAGGATAAACGTGAGCTTTCCTTTTGCGTACATTCTGTAGTTTAAAATTGTTCCTTTCCTTTTCATTATTTTTAGCTTTAGTTTTTCATAGTTGTTATTATTTACTGTAGCGATTATGTAAAGTTTATCGACAATCTTACATTTCTCTCTCTATATTCCACGTGATCTCACACTAAGGGATTCGCCGAATATCTGGGGCCTTTTAAATATGATTGAATGGACAGATTGATGGATTGATGCCACTTTTGTCTATCCAACTATGACATCTAAGGGAAAAAAATTGTGATACTAAATTTACAAGATGACTACAAGCAAAAATAGTCAACCATTAGGAGCAAAATCAACTATTACTGATTAATTGGTCATCCTTAAGCCTCTAGCACAACCCAACACCATGTCGTCATTCACTTTAGTAAATCGTCTAGATAGGTACAGAATTCCATGCCTCCAGCACAATAAAGCGCAACTTATCGTGTTTGCGGATCCTTACTCCACCTAGGCTTGGGTACTTATTCTGAATATAGTTTATAATGTAGTCTCAACCCGCTTCGATAGGGTTCAAGTCAGACAAGTTAGATGACCAGTTATTTGGCCTTATGTGCCTTTCTTGAAACTCTTCCATAGTTCTTGATCAAGAGTAAGGATGAGCATTATTCTGCATCATAAGGAGCCAAAATTTAATCTAGATCATTCCATCTATTGGAGGTATGATTTTGCCGCAGCACTTTTTGGAGTCGAATGATTTCCTCTGCTTTTTTGAAACAAATAATGATCTTGCTTTGACCCTGCAAAGGACCCCCTCAATATTGATCCATTTACTTTTCTTTCTCTATCGCCAATAAACGTGTTATTAAATTCTTAGCTTGTCTGTATCAACTTACTAGACACAGAAAGCCAATACAAAAGGCATCATACTGACTGATCAAGTAATCTAATCTTTAGAGTATTAGCCATCTTTCAGCCAAGTCTCGTCCATTCACAGAATTGATTTCTAGTCTTCTACAGGCTAATGGAGATGAGCTGAAGACTATTCTTAGTGCTTCCTTTTTATTTATTGGGAGACTGGTGTCTTGCTGTGAGCGGGATGACGCAAGTAACCCCTCTTCTGTAGTTCGCTTTTTATCACACGCTCGCTGACATCCAATTGTTCAATTGGCCCCGTTACAAGCTCAAGGTAACTCATTCAACGATTTCCATAGCATTTATTGACAAACCTTTCCTTTTCATCGACCGACTTGATTGAGATGGTCAGTAAACGATATTTTCCCTTCTCAGATGTGACTGAGTTACAGCGCAGTAGATTGTAGATATGTCACCGAGAGATTTCATATTGTGCTGCTATTTTTGTTTAATCTTTCTCGCTACCATATAGTACTGTTACTTAAAACATTTGTAAAATATCATCTAAAAGCTTACGCTTGGTTGGATGCGTTTATCTCCTGATAAGTATTTGTGTTTAGGTATCGAAGGTTACGACTGGAGTTTCCGTGAAAGTTCCATCTCCAGCTTAAATCTGGTAGCGATTTAGATAGTAGTCTACTGTACTAAATCATCTACCCTAGGCAACATGAAGTGCGACTTTCTATAAACTAGTCGGTTTCTCACTAAATAGTAGCGATTGCGATACTAAGGATAATGGCAATAAGGAAATGCAAGTGTACGAAGGAAAAGATTTATGAGTAGTGTGGTATGCTATGCTATGCGCGCTTTTCTCCCAAGTAGAGTCTGGGTAACCTGGGCACCTAGCCCACGTGAGACGGGAGATGGATGGTTGGTTGGTTGGTTCGAATCCAACAGACACAACCACAATTCGCGCGGCGGGATCACGTCTGGAAAATCCAGGGGTTGTAATTTCCTTACTGGACGTTCACGGTTCACGGTTGAGGGTTGACCGTTTATGAAGTATAAGCAATTATACTTCGTAGTGATATCTACAAATTGAATCTGAGGCATGAGTGTATCTGATAACAAGTCGAATCATCTAACATGTGCATAAACAAACACTTTCACTGTGTCATAGCTTAGAAGCTGCGTGCACAATAAATGGTATTAAAAAATATTTATGAAACTATGGAGAAATCAACTAATGCACGTAATACTTAATATACAAGGTTAAAATTCCTAAACTTTCGAAGATCACAATGCTGGTTGGGGTCTAGTCCCTGAAGCGAGGTGAATTTCCACTTTACTTTAATCCACTACAAAATTTCTACCCATGGCTTAGTGCCGAACTTATGATATACCGCGTCATCTGGATAGGTTTCATGATCACGGATCAGATAAGGCCTTTAGCGATCCAGATGAACCGGATTTTGCTCGAATTGAATCAACGCAAAAATCGTATGCGGCTCGCTCTTACGCTTCAGTCTTCAATAAATAATACTGACTATGAGCTTTCAGGAGTTGATACGAAAATTATCATGAGCATAGAATAGATACGATAGGAAGCTGAAATAGTGCTATGAGGATAGCTATTAATAAGCAAAAAGGCATGTATGAAATCAGGAAATTCGGCCCGAGATCGACAAACCCCCATTATGCATCGTGGTGATGCTACACCAAAGTCGATTCGGGCTGGGTGTAGAGCAGGGATTATGATGTGTTTTAGCTTGGTTTGGACGGATATAATTGGCTGAGAGCAGGGATATTTCACTAGATTGCTTCCCCGTCTTTTGGGACAATAATAGAACAGTTAGCTCTCGGATATTTAGGCTTGCATAACTTATGAATTTTGGCTGAACTGATTCGATTCAGCACTACAGTCACCTTGGATAACATACATACTTTACCGGTTCAAGCTAAATTATGTAAGGGTCTATCTAGATGATCCGAGGGTTGACATATCACTGCACCCTACCACAATCTTTGCTACGAAGTATGCATTAATTCTCGAATGGTGATTTGCTGAAAATTTACCCCATGAATTAATGCACTAGAGCGGTCAGGCGGGTGGAGCTTAACGAGGATCAAAGTCTAAATTAAACTTTGTTAACGAACCTTTACTTACACTATATTTGTAACGAGCGGGGATCTCCCGGACCGCATAGACGAGGAAACAGTCTCTCTTATTAGATCTGACCTGATCAATCTATAGTTGTAGGAGTGGTCGTATGTTGCAGGGGAAAATGATGCCAAACGAAGCTCTGTTATAATTTTGGCCTAGGGGCTGGAAGGTACTAGCTGGAACAACTAACTAATGTGGCAGGCTGCGTCTAATCTGGCGTCTCCAGCCTCCCTCCCCGAATCATTTGTTTGAAGAGGATGATCTGCGACACCTTTTTCAGTTGTGCATGTATGCTCATATGTCGTTTACATGTTTATGTTGACCAAAAAAACATACTCTTTTACCCCTCTCACAATCGAGTTCGACAGGGTTAGGCCAACTTCTTGCTAAATGGACATGAATATAAAAATGATTGGACATGAAATTGAAACCACATTTTTGGTCATCATCAATCCACGGCCTAGATTAAACATGCCTTATACTCTTAAAAATTGATAATTGGGTAGGGAAATAGAAATAATTGCCCAACAGTTGTGTGCGTTTAATTCCTGGATATCAAGCTTCTACTGAGCCTCTCACAACAATCTTCTCTAACCCTTTCTTCTGGCAAAATTTATAAATAAATAATCATCTCAGAATGAAATCAAAAATACAGAATTCGTTGCGTCAAATCAAACAGAAAGTGCGAGGAGAAAATTCTTGTTGTACACCTCGTCTCGAGGTCGTTGGTAATGGACCGTTATGTAGCCTTCCAACGGAAATTCTTCTTATAATTGCCAAATATTTGCAACCTTCTTCCCTTGCCGTCCTGACCCTCTGCTCAAAAGTATTGCGCTACAAGTTGGGGGCAAAATATCACAAAGCAGACATCAGAAGCTCTATGGAGTCTTTTGCTCACAAGTATCCACCGATACAGTATTTTTTGAAAATATATTGGACTTATCATCAAAATGCTTGGACCCCAAGCCTAATACCTAATTTGCCAGAACTAAAAATGTTTCTTTACCTTTTAGCACGAGATTCGACAAGCGAGATATTCTGTTTTCGCTGTGAACGCCAACACTCACCCAATAAATCAGATTGGGTTACACCGTGGAGACCATGGTCATGGAGTAACTGTGAGTCACTTGATGGGCATTATTTAAGATATTATTATGGTCGATATTTTCACTTTGAGCGTGCTCAGCTAGCCATGCAAAAATATCGTCGTGGAATGTCACCGAGAAAAGAAATTAAGCGCTTGACGGACCTTTCAAGCATTCCAAACTCATCTAGTGGGATGTGGCCTGATATGAGAACACTGCATAGTATCGAAGCAAAAATAATTTCCAATCGACTTTATGTGAAAGCAGTACGAAAAAGACTTTATACGATGCCATCTAATCAAACTGTTTATGAAAAAATCCGGCGACGGCTATATATTTGTCCTCATCTGCTCGAAATTGAGTGTCATGTTAGGAATATCGTTGATGGCTGTTCATTACACGATGGACCTCATTATAACCGAGAAAAAATTGATGCATCTACTCTATCTCAATGCAAATATTGTCTTACAGAAGTACGATTGGACGTTGAGGAAACAAGAAAGTTATTTACTAGCATTCGCAGTATTATCGTGACCACCTGGCAAGACTTTGGAGATTTGAGTCATCCATCTAACTCTGACTGGATAGCACATCTAGCAACGGAAATTCCATATTCTGTGGTCAGGTTTCCATTGGGAAATATTCGAAAGACATTTGAAAGTCAACCGCCTAATTAATGATATTTGAGAATTTGGAAAATTCTGGATCCTAAATATAAACTACTAATTTTTACGGGAGTTACGTTATCACTCTCACAAAAGAAATACGACCCGGTATCTATAGCTCTGTGAACTATAATTGACGAGCTTTCTATAACTACCACCGGGATACACTAAATTGGGGATCTAGCCTGATCAGAAATGCTGAACGTCCTATCTCAAGGTTGGGCATCTTGACGAAGCGGCCATAAAATTGATTATGGTGCGAGTAATCATAAATTAGCCGTGCGTGACATATATTTGACCTTACCTTAAATTTTTAACATAAAAAATGTGAGTAAAATTTATCGATGCTTGACTAGATATCTTTTCTGAAATGTATTTGAGATAATCTCTTGACCATATTTTATGTGTTGTCTTCATGTATAGGCCATTGAATGGAAGTTGATAGAGACATTAGCTAGGAAGTAATATAATCAATTCCTGTTTTTCAACACAAATACCCGAAAACTTCTCTTGGCAGCTTAGATAGATTACTCGCTACTTTTCAATTCCTGGTGTATTTTGGAGGATTTAAAACATGTCTTAAACTTAAAAAAATATGGAAATATGTATAGAGTTAATTCAACCGGATCTAAGAAATCAAACCTATTAATCAAACTTGAGTTAAACATACTCAATACACTTGTTTAAGTCATGATTGAATACCTCTTTTTTATATAACTTTTATATTCATAAATTCTACTAAATACATAACAATTATCATCAGTTTCAACTACTACTATCTATCCGAAGAATGTCGAGCCGTACGTCAAAATAACCAGTCGGCTTTGCCATCCTAAGCGAGTTCTCTCCCGTATATGATGGGATCTAAAAATTTTGGATTTAACGCGTCAAATATCCCTAATTTGGTTTGCCATTTCGAAGTGTATCCAACCAGCACGACATTCTCATGAAATCTGGATGTAAACTTACGTGTTTGACTTTCAAGTCTATTGACAAATTTAATTTTTTCTGCCTATATTATTCAAGTCAATCTCGTCGAATTGAGACATTCGCCTATGGACTCCTTATGCACAAAGTATAATTCCAAATGCTGCCAAAAGCGCGCAATTGCTGAATATCGTGTCAATCTCCAAGGAAAGTGGCTAATCCTTTGCATGAACGAAAAAAAAAAAAAAAAAAAAAGACGCGTCTTTCTGAATCTGTCTATGTTGAATGATAATGTTTCAAAAGCTGCTAATGCTGGGGCAATAACTTGCATGATACAGTAGTTCTTTTTTGCAGCCACTCAAAATGGAAATAAAAGCTTTTAATCCAAGAATTTTTTTTTTTCCGGGTGTCATAAACATAAATCGGAGAGATCCCGGCCATTCGGCATGTTTGGCGAGGATTACAGTCTGGCCCTGCTACTACTGGCATGCTAAGAGTGCGATCTGGACCCAAGCTAACAGATTCTAAAAATATTAAAACCCAGAGTTACTATTAATCCGGATAGAGCTAAAACACTTTTGCCGGCACTGAAAATATATACTGGGGCTCGTTCGTAATTGGTGCATAGAACTGGTGACTATCAACATGGTCGCTGTCAATGAAGCTCTAGATCTAATCAAATTGTTGAGTTTGGCAGTATCGAGACGATAAATATTGCCGTGCGAGGGACAACTTCAGGGATATTTAGCCGTCATTACAACACATACTCTATGATGCTTGACAAAAATGGAACTTACCACCTAGCTGAACAAATTCACTGCTATTGTGTCAATGAGATATACACCCGGTGTTATACACGAGACCATTTATCTCCTTTGGGCTTACTTTTATGTCAACTAGCACGCCATAGAATAGGTCGGGACACGATCGCCAAATGCTGATGAAATACCGATTCTAAAGACCATAATGATTGTAGAATCACTCTGGAGAAGAACTAAGAATTGTTAGAAGCAGCATGTAGACAGCGGTGCAAGAGGAAAGAGATTACAGGCTAATCGTTGCCATCCTACATGATGGATGAGATAGGTGCATTATCACTTGACCAAAAGGCCAGACTAGAATCATAGAACACTATTGCCTTATAAATCTTCACATATATATTATACAAGATAAGGTAATCCTGACAAGTAAGATTATCTTGATCACTTCAATCACCCAAGAATTAATCTAGTCCTCTGGGCTCTGGTACAAAATGTAATCCACAAATACTTGAACGAATGAGGGCCATAGAGAGTAGCAATCATCGTTTGGGTGCCGTTGCACGGCGAAAAAATATTAAGTATCAATAGAAAGTGCTGCGAACTAGTGAAATAGACCCGCAAAGTTTACAGAATTGTAGCCCATTTTGGTTTGAGCATTAAATTGTTCTTCGGCCACAATAGTCGGTCCCAAAAATCAGATTCTACTCTTTGAATTAATCGTTTACATGGCCTACGATGTTGTCGTCGGGGTATATATTCATTGTCAGCTTCCCGAAATAATTTTAAAAGCTCCTTATTACGTAAAAATTTACCTCTCAATCTAATTTCTCTCATTTAATTTTTGTTCTTATAAGTCTAAAGTAGCTCTCAATATTCTTCAATCTCTTTCTCAAGGATGCTAAGAGCAGCATTTTGGCTATCGACAAGTTCGTTAATTCTCTTGGCGTAACGTCGAGTTGGCGAAGCTGGCAAATCATTGCTTGCTAAAGCCAAATTAAGTACCAATTTTACATTTGACAGCTATGTGCCACCTTAAGAAAAGCTACTTGGAGCCGAAAGAACCAGATTTGATAGGTTGGTGGCTTTTTGAGATTCTAGGTGATTTGGTGGGGTTGAATAGAATGGGAATATAGTGAGTCAGCTTCTTTCCGTTTCCTTAGAATACTTCTAGATGTAGTGTAAGAAAATTTTAAAGACTAGCAATTCTGGACTCGTTATTGTTTACCAAACTATTTTAAACTTAGGTCATAAAGCTGCTCCTGTTGTTGTTGTTATTGCTAAAGCACAATTTGATATCTCCTGCCCTTGTTTTTGAATTGGAACTGCCGACAGTTATGTGCCCTTTTCTTTTTTATTTTCGTTTGATGCAGTCAGTCAGGGTCCCTGCGCAACATATCTTCATTAGTCGGTATTTCTTTATACCAATCGTCTTTTTTAAATAAGGGTCAATTGCATGCAGTGAGCGATCATGGAAGTAGTCGATGATTATCGTGATCACTCAGTCGTTAAACTAGTTTTTATTTTTTTCCCTCTATTTTTAGGAATTGTCAAATTCACCCCCATGTTGATTTCAATTAGAGAACCGTACTAAAAACTGCGATCACATGATAATATAATTTTCTTAATATGGTTAATCATAAACCAATTGCTAGTTTTTTCGAAATCAAATTTTGTAGCAATAGCCACGGGATTTCAAAACGAAGGGCAGTTATGCAATGCATGAACGTAGACTAGTATTTGAATTAATTTATGCTACATAATGAAAATGCTGCGACCACCCTGTCATAGGGATACGATTAGGTATACAATTGAATTGAATATAAACAGTGTCGAACTAGGAACACTTGATTGGGTATTAACATGAAAGATGACAACTAATCGAAGCTAATCAACAAAGAGGGAAAACAAGGGAGTTAAGGGACTGAAAAGCATTCACTGGAGAATCAAAGAGTTATTGAAGAAACAAAACTTAACAATGCACTTCAAAAAGCTTTCTGATACTGGTTGAAGATTTATTTGACGACAACGGGTCCAGCATTGTTTCCAGCAATACGTTTGCTACTGGTGAATATAGGTTCATTACTACCATCAAATCACACTCGGCAGACGGAGTTACAAGACGATCTTAAAGCTGATGTAAGTGAAGTTGTTAAGATCAACAAGATAAGATAGATAGATATTGAACAGGGCACATTATATTCAAAAGCGAGTATTTTCTTGGACAAAGCGATGGATGATAGAAGCTCGGTTATAAGCGATCCAAAGAAAGATGATTGGTTCAATATTGACGGGTAACGGGTAGTAATTGGTTGAGGTTTATCACAGGCCCCACAAAATACGATGACAACCAGAGCTTCAAAACTAGACCTCAGAACATCGTGACTTTCCTAAATACGTCTGCACTACAACACAATTTCTAAATACAACAAAAGATTCACATTAAAAATTACCCCGTTATACTACACTTATGTAATCATCCACTATTAACCCCTTCCCTCTTTCCCCCCGTCCCAAACCTCCATTAAAAAGCTCCCCTCCCAAGAAGACATTATCAAAAATATTGTTGTTATCAACCTCAGCTGCTGCTACCAGGAACAAGGAGGCTAGACTTCTATTTCAAAACATAACCCCTAATATCCTAGTAGATGATCCCAGTGTGGATCATCTATCCTTCCACCTGCACAAACCACTCCGTGACGTTATCGCTGATCTCAATGCCGTGACACAACGACATTTCGATAGCCATATAAACGGAACCTCACGCCCCATTTTACCTTACCTTGCAACGATAGACAAACCTAATACCTGGAAAATCCCGGCTACTGAAACCGAAAAGAAAGTCCTGTTTGCTACACATACAGTAACTGAAGCTAAGAAGACAATGACTTCGTCTAACGACGACCACTGTCATAAGCAGCATGTAGATAGCAGATCAAGAGGAAAGAGATTACAGGCTAATCGTTGCCATCCTACATGATGGATGAGATAGGTGCATTATCACTTGACCAAAAGGCCAGACTAGAATCACAGAACACTATTGCCTTATAAATCTTCACATATATATTATACAAGATAAGGCAATCCTGACAACCATCAAGGCTACACAAGAAACCCACATGCAGCTCCTTAAACACACCAGACAACAAATTTCTAGTCAATGCCAACAACAGCAGCCTTACCAAGCTCAGTAACCACCCAATCGATTCTAGAAAGGTCGTAACCTGATAATTGACTTTTAGTCAGAGTCCCTCCTGGACATCCATCTCTTAGCCTTTCCCCCTACACAAAAATGCTGCAACCTCAATGGCTTCATGAAAGAAAAATTTGTACGGGAAGTGCAGATAACTAAGACAGGATCTACGATCTGTCCCTCCTCCCTTACCGCTCAATAAACACTTTTTTTAGGAAGAGTGAACTGGAGTCTTTTTTGTCAACAAAAGGAGACTATAAGGTGGAAAAACAAACCAACTACTTGGCATACTTTCTGTCCGGAATTCTTCACTCGTACACAGGATATAACGGTAATTCCATCGAAGGTGTCACAATTACAGCGCCTCTAATTTCGGAAGCCTTAAGAGATATATCTAACATAGTCGCAATTAATATTATTGAATGCAAAAAACTTAATATGTCAGAGCATATTTACCAAATTACTAGGTCGCTCTACATCCTGAAGGACCATTCTTATCCAAAATAATCTCTGTTTGGCGTTCGCGTGCAAACAAAGCTACTACCCAAAAAATCAAAGACTCCTCAGTGTAGTAAGTGTTTTGGCTGGCACAATGAAAGATCTTGCAATAGAACACAACGCTGCAGAATATGTGGCTCTACAAAGCATGTAGGACGTGAATATAAATTATGTGCTCCAGAAATAGAACATAAATGTCCACCAAGGTGCGCCAACTGCCACAGACTGCATCCAACTGATTCCTTAGAGTGTCTCATCAGACCCAGAAAGGATCGATAACTACCTACAAAAGCTGAAATAGCAAAGATCCGATAAGCGGCCTCAGCAGCCAGAGTGAGATTGGTAGCAGCTCACTGTAAATCTATCTCTATTCAACAAAATAAACGAGCAACTACCGGGAATGATTTCACTACAAGTGTGATTCCCTCAACGCCCCAAAATGCACGTCATCTATCCTCCCAATCCCCATCTCACGGCCGTTTTGAGGTACTACAAACCTCTTACGAAAACCGTAATGATATCCCTCTTAGAATAGATTAATGAGATACACAAACATATCTAAAAATCTTATCCTTCGATGTGGGCCGCTCCTCATCTGCATACGAGATTGTCATGGAACAGGATATTTTTATTCATCATGTGATATATAACCTAATATGTGCCTCTTAATTTATATAACTCGTCAGAGTCCAGCGATAGTTCCTTTTCTCCTTTTTAGACAATCTAAATCACCAGTTCTGACATTATCGACCTAGCATTTATCCCATATCGTGACAGAGATCGCCCTCCAAATTGCTTTCGATACACAAACGGATATCTTGCTAATACAAGAACCGTATATTTATAGAGCCTTATCTCACAGAATAACCCAAACACACCCTGCTTTTGAATGCTTCAACCCACTTGATAACTGGTCAGCCAGGCCACGCGTACTCACTTATGCTAAGAAGAACGCAGGACTCTCATTTGTACAGAACCGCCCAGAAATATCACTCGTTCGGGGAATAAGCGATATTCTCTTCCTCATTGTTAAAATCCCAAATACCGTGTTTCACTATAGTGAATATATAAAATGCCCCCTGGGATCTACCAATTTGGATGCAGCACTAGTTTTTTTTTCACCTTACCAAGCGACTCTCCCTTAAAAGATTGTATGCTTGCAGAAGATTTTAACCTCCCATCATATAAATTGGCAGCCATCCCTAACGGGCTCTGCGTCACATCAAGCGAAAATTCTCATTAGATGGCTCAACACCAAAAATTTCTCGTCAATCTCAGAAGTTGACGTTCCTACTCATAATTAAGGATATGTTCTCGATTTATGCTTTGCAACACACTCGTTATTGGCAAAGGTTATTTTATCATACTTACGACAAGATCTTGATATTACCTCTGATCCATTACCCGTTCTCATTACCATCCCTCCCGAAGCGCGAAGAAGTCACGTTGAACCAAAACTGCGCCTCTCAATAGTTAATGAAAAAATTTTCAGTACTTACTTCTCTTAAGTATAATTTATATGACTCCCTTACAAAATGAAAGTCTCACAAATATTGACAAGAGAGCTGAGGAGCTAATCGCTATATTAGAAAGCTCATTTGCAGGATCAGCAAAATAATCATTTGCCCGAAAAAATGGAAAACCTTGACGGGATCTGAATTTTAAGGAAGCATGACAAAAATATCGCGAAGCACTATGTACTGGAATTATTTCTGAGGCTGATAGGAAGGATTTTGAAGGACTATTGTAAGGGCTAAATGCTCTTTTTTCCACAGGAAAATTGACGAAGCCAGTTGGGTGAAAGATATCTTCGATATAGTAAAACTATGTCTTATACGTATCTGGACTAATCCTTGCAGAGATTACCCTCAACACCCTCTCTTGAAGACCTTCCATTAGATCTTGCTTTGATGATCGACACTCTCTATATTGACGAGCTTGTATACTATGATCGTCTTAACCTCTGATTCGCTTTGCTCGCTCTCTAGCGCAAATTCCACTTTTAGAGCAAATTGATCTTATAGTACATCCTCTCTAGGAGGTCGAAGAAACTCAGCATAATCAAATTTCATATTCTGATGCGTCAACAAGAACAACTCAAGTACGAGCTAGAAATCTTCAAAATATTTTTAATTCAAAGCCAAAGAACGATATCATTATCTATTGTGAAGGTTCAAAAATTATCCAATGGAAACACTGGGGTAGGCTTTGCAATCTATCAGACGCAGAAGCATTTACTGCACTCCAAGGCACCAAAGCAGCGATTTGTTATGATATTGATCATATTAACATATACCGATTATGGTTCGCGCAATATTACTATAATGAGTGTGTATATGCAACGTAGAAGAATGTAGAATATTCCATATCAAGTGATATAATATTCTACTTACGAGTAGAAAGACAAGCTGTGTCTATAACTAGGAGCATTCTCCCGCATGTAAATAGTTAGATAGAATACATACATTTTCCACTTCTTATCTCTCTGTCTCTAATATAACCTTGAATTTATAAGACGATTTCACTCCCAACAGCCCAGTTTTCCAAAGATCTTTGGGTGTTCACAGATAATCAAGGTGTAGCAAAAAAGCTTCCAACAAAATCACTGACCCCTACATCACAGTCAGTATTCGTTGAGGCTATTGATTCCACCAAAAAATGGAAAATTGGAGTTAAATTTCTTCACATATCAGGGTGAAGCCAAAATAGACTGGGTTCCTAGCCACGCTGGAGTTGGTGGTAACGCACTAGTAGACTCTGAAACCAAAAGGGGTGCTGCTATACTCTCTTCTGATCAACACTAAAAATACTCGTTGGCTTCACTTCAATAATGGCTACTAGTTAAGATAAAAATTTCAAAACATAGATGGTGGGAACCACACGCTCCCAGGTTATACATCCAGCATCAAGTAAATTTTTCTCCACGATGGTGCTATCCAACAAGAAAACTAGTAAAAATATTGCAAACGATTGAGGCACTAATCTAAAATTCGATCACTAGATTACAAATCTCTCACTAATTTAAGTGGGGGTAATTATACGGATACCCTCCGGGGTATCTCATAAATCCGAGCTTAGTCAGCTCAGAAAGACCCACTCCACGTACCTCCTCCATTACCGCATTATAATTTTCACTTGAACAGCTCTTAATAGACGTATTGTTTTTTTGCATTTGCCTGTTGCCGAGGTAACAATATCATGAAGTTTATGTATTTATTTCTGATGGGCATGGTAAATATGTACTATCAACTTTTAAATACTTAAGTTAACTTTCAAAAGATTAAAACTTCAAATTTTTTATCCAGTAGTTTTAGTTACCATCATTTCCGCCGAATAGAAAATATTACAATGAACAGCTAAACAATATCTCCATTTCAGGCACTATCACTTTCAGAACTTTCTGGCTCTTCGTTAGTGATGCCTGCCTCCTTCCTCTTCTACATTCATGCCGCTTCCTCTAGAAGCCGTATTTAGCTCAGGAGAAGAGCTATATACTTTAATACAAGTCTGGGTAGTAGAATATCGCTATATATTTAGAATTGAAAGATCAAAAAAGATAAGGAAAAGTGAGCGTATAAGAGCTATCCATAGTGGCGAGCGTGCTGGGAAAGCACCACCCGCAGAGCATCCACGTAACAGTTCATAGAAAAGAAAACGCAGTACATCTAGTCGTACGACAGGCTGTTTGTTTTCTGTTATAGCTATCGAACGATGTTACGCTAATTATACTGAGGTTCGTAGGGGGGTAGGTCATTCTGAGCTGACTAAGCTCGGATTTATTAGGTACCCACCGGGGGGGATCCGTATAATCACCCGTTAAAGTGCTAACTATTTTATACAACGCTCCGCACCAGGTATGTAATGCTTACTTAAGCTTCTTTTTTCTAGAATCCTAGCTCTAGCGTCATTTGTCCCTAGATAGGATTGAAGGAATCCGTATGTAGCACGTCAAACTTAATTAGACGTTAAATAGTACATATATACAATTAAAAAAAAAAAAAAAAAAATAGATAACTTGGTTTTGAGCTTCTCCTCAATAAACTTTACAATAATCTATGACTTCGATCCATTCCAACTGAATAGGCAAATTTAGTAGGTGGGAAAATAAACTGAAATGCTTCTTCAATAAAAGATCACCTGACGTAACGCTAACATGTAGCGAGTAGAAATCTACAATGAAATTACTCCTTTTTGGAGTCCGGCGTTTCCAGTGATCGACATGCATATTTTTAATAAAGTTACCTGATTTGTGGCTTATGTAATAAAAGTACTGGGATTATCGTTTTAAAATTCACCTATTGTGTGTGTGAATTGGGGGGGGGAAAAAAAAAAAAAAATTATTAGTAAAACAGGACAAACCACTAGAAAAGAAAAAAAAAAAAACGTGCATGGGTTTATCATTATTTAGCAAATTATAAAACCTCTCTCTTTATCCTAAATTTTAAAAATCGCAATTACACATCTCTGGCATGGCATTTATAAGCCTTTTCGGGATACGAAGAATTCCGTAAAATGATCAAGTCAGGCAAAATGACAGTTTTTAGCTGGCTCCGATTAACTTCGTTTTGCACTAATGGACAGCAATCATAATTAATATATGGTGAGTTAGCAACACAAAATACTCTATTAAATCTTTTTTTTATATTTTTCTTTCTTTTTGGATTCTTGCAGTGATGAAAATCAATGTCAACAGTTATCCCTGTCTTAACATATTGTGTGGACTTTTTTATTTGTAATTAGACTCTGAGCTTACACAAAGAAATAAAGAAAGACATTTGATGATATTCGTATTGATGCAAATATAACTAATAATTTATTCATATAGTAACATTCCCAGAATAACGAGAAGATTACCCTTCTCGGTACAATAAGGAAGAAGTATGCTTAGTTTCTTCAATAATTAAGTCGATTTTATTTTTTTTATATTTAAAAATATAATAATTGACTGTGAGCGATTGTTCTTCGATCTATGATGTGGCTGTCTACTTGTCAACCAAGATTTTAGCACTGGTTTCGACTAGATGGTTATATCCATTATTGGGTACTAGTATTTGGCCTGCTCCTCGGACACCGAGGAGCCTAGGTGGAGGATTGTGAGTGTATGTGATGTGTTGTTGTGAAATGGTGTTGAAAACAGAGGTTTTGATGAAGTTGTGGGGCTTGTTGTTGTGAACTTCGGTGGCTTAGCGAAGTCGCTGTTCTTTGTAAAGCCCCACATTCACACTTTGAACAATGAGACTTTCTGTTTTGTACTCAGCGATCAGGAATGATTCCGCGACCTACGGCCGCTCCATCACACTGTTGTAGAGCTCCGAACTGCTCCTCAGTGTGGATGTAAGATTCCGCGACCTACGGCCGCTCCATCTAAGGATTTGGAAGTTAAGAAATGATGATTAATAAGAAGACAGTCGTTACTGTGCGTCAGGTATGTTAGAAAATTAAGCGAACGAACGACATTGCTAGTGGGCTATCGTTATATCATCTCCGAGCTTTCAATCTGTGCTATAAGAAGTCCTTAGTTTTCGAAATACAGATTGTGCGACTCGTTATGACGATCTTGCCAAATCTCGTGACTT